>JAVSBS010021550.1:0-10216 GCA_033124195.1 Coracias cyanogaster
CCATCCCTGGCACCATTGCAGGTGAGGTTGGCCGGGGCTCTGAGCAACCTGCTCGAGTTGCAGATGTCTCTGCTCCCCACAGGGCGTTTGACCTTGGAAGGTCCTTTCCAACCCCAAACCATTCTATGATTCTAAACTCCCAGTTTGTAGATGGGACAGTGAGAAGGTTTGCTGGGCTGAGCTGGGATGGGCTTCTCAGAGTCGGGGAAAAAACCCAAAATACCCACGGAGAACAATTACAGTTGAGTCAAAAAGGGACTTTCCGAGCAGAATTTGGCTTGCTTTGCTTACGGAACGGTGTCGTAATCCATCAACAAACTTTCAAACCCCTTCCAAGCAGAAACTGCAGCTTTCTGCTGAGCTTCCAACCACCTCGTCGCAGAAGCTGAAGGAAAAGCAGCGGCCAGAGCTTCACCGAGTCACCAGCCAGTTAAAACCGCTGCGTCCCAAGCTTCTGCCACGCTCCTGAGCAGAAACGACGCCGTTCCCCGCCGCGAGTACAGACCTGGCGATGTATCGGCTCGTGGTGGATCTGTTCAGGCAGCCGGATGGAGAGAAGCCAGGACTGGGCGTCGAGAGCAACCTCGCTGCGGGAAACGGAGAAGAAAACAGAAAATTTTGCTCAGAATCAAGCAATTGGGAAGGAATTCACGCAGCCCCTGGGGCCTTTGGTTCACAAAAATGATGTGAGGGTGGAATGCCTCTGCTGGGAGAGTTGGGCTTGTGCAGCCTGGGGAGGAGAAGGCTCCGGGGAGACCTTCTTGGGGCCTTGCAGGACTTCAAGGGGCCTGGCAGAGAGATGGGGACAGACTTTAGAGCACGGCCTGTTGGGACAGGACAAGGGGTGATGGTTTGAAACTCAAAGAGGGAGATTTAGACTAAAGAAAGGGAAGAAATTTGATGCTGAGGGTGGTGAGAGCCTGGCGCAGGCTGCCCAGAGAGGTGGTGGCTGCCCCATCCCTGGCACCATTGCAGGTGAGGTTGGCCGGGGCTCGGAGCAACCTGCTCTGGTTGCAGATGTCTCTGCTCCCTGCAGAGCAGCTGGACTAGATGACCTTTAAAGGCTCCTTCCAACCCAAACCACTCAATGATCTCACTGCTTAACCCATAACAAGCAGCTCCCAGAGCTCAGATGGGCCAGGACGCCCTTTACAGATCCCCAAGTTGCCAGGACCACTGGAGCAACCACAGCAAAAGTGTTCCTTGCCAGCTCCACACACAGCAGAGACCTTCTCCTTCAGCACCCAAACGTGCCAAAAAACCTTTCCAGGCACCTCAGACACTTGCACTATGGGTCCAGCAGAACATCCACGCTTGGTTCGGCCGCTCCCACCACCAGCCGAGGAAACCCAACGCTCTCCACCCACACACGCACACAATTTCAGTTCTCCTTGACCGGCGCAGGAAAGAAGGAATGGAAAACAAAGGCTGTATCTCCCCTTTCCAGGTGGGACGAGCGCGGCTCAGTCGCTCACCTGCCAGCCCGGGCGTGCTGGGGAGCGAGCGAGCGGGATGTGACGGGGCGGCACCGTGCGCTCCCCGCACGCGAGCTGTCACTCGGGCTGCCGGCCCCGGCGCGGCCCCATCTGTTCCCTCTGCCAGGAACGCCGCCGGCGCCGGCGCGATGCCGGCGTGGGCAGCACCTGCCTGTCCGTCACCAGGAGCGAGCGCTGTACGATTCACCAGCGAGCGAGCTCGAGCTTGCCGCAAGCGCGCCGAGGAGCAACCGGGTGTTTGAGGCAACGCTGAGGGGGTTTTTGTTGCTTTGTTTCTTGGCTTCCCCTTCACCACGGAGCTGCTTTCTTGTAGGAGCATCTTTCCAAGATGTTTTCAGCACTCAAACACACATCAACTCTGGGTCGCTCAGAAGATCACAGAATTGTAGAATGATTTGGGTTGGGAGGGACCTTAAAAATCATCTAGTTCCAACCCTGGGCAGCCATGGCAGGGACACCTCCCACTAGACCAGGTTGCTCAAGGCCCTGTCCAACCTGGCCTTGAACATCTCCACGGATGGAGCAGCCACAACTTCCCTGGGCAACCTGGGCCCGTGTCTCACCACCCTCACAGTGAAGAATTTCCTCCTAATTTCCAAACTCAATCTCCCCTCTTCCAGTTTAATTCCATCACCCCTTGTCCTATCACCCCAAGCCTTTGTAAAAAGTCCCTCCCCAGCCTTCTTGTAGAGCCCCTTCAGATACTGAAAGGCCACAAGAAGGTCTCCCCAGAGCCTTCTCTTCTCCAGACTGAACAAGCCCAATCCTCTCAACCCATCTTCATAGCAGAGGTGTTCCAGCCCTCTAATCATCTTTGTAGCCCTCCTCTGGACCCTCTCCAAGAGGTCCAGATGCCTCGGAGCACCTCTTAGTGAGGACGTGGGTTATGGGGCCGGCGTGCTCGGGCAAGGTTGACCTCCCAGCTGATGCAGGGAGAAAGATCCAAACTAAAGTCATAGACTCACTGAATCACTAAGGTTGGAAAAGACCTCTAAGACCACCAAGTCCAACCACCAACCCAATGTCACCGTGATAACTAGACCACGTCTTGAAGTCCAACCATTAGGGTAGGGATCGAGCATCCCTCAGCGCTCCGCAAGGATGTTTAATGCTCCTTAAAGACAGCTCAGCAGGATGGGCTCTACCAGCAGCCAGCTCCTCAAGGCAGCAGAAAATCTCTCTAAATATTTAATTCCCAGGCATAAAAGCAGACTCTTGGGGATGAAGATGCTCCCATGCTTTTGTGCCATCCTTTAGTTTAGACAACCACGTCTTGGCCATGAAGGAGGAATCGCTAAAGAAATAAAGAGATGAGTAAATACATAAAGGGCGCGACAGCCTCGTGCCACCGGGTTTTAATTTAGATAGAGTAAAAATACATCCATGCCATAATGTTTTGGGTTTTTTTTTGTCAGCTTTTATCTTCTGGCAAGGAGTCCTGTTGTTATATGGAATCATAGGATGTTTAAGGCTGGGAGGGACCTCTGGGCCAACCTCCCTACACAAGTAGGGACATCTCTAGCTAGTTCAGGTTGCTCAGAGGCCCATCAAGCCTGACCTTGAACATCTCCAGGGATGGGGCCTCCACCACCTCCCTGGGCAACCTGTTCCACCACCCTCATCATTCCACTTGTTCCTAACATCTAATCAAAATCTCCCCTTCTCTAGTTTAAAACCATCACCCCTCATCCTACCGTAAGTTCACAGAATCACAGAATGTGTTGGGTTGGAAGGGACCGGTGGAAAGTTCCTCCCCTGTGCACACCCAAAGGCCAGCAGGAAGGACCAAAATGGGGAGTTAAAAAAAAAAAACACGGGAAAAAAAAAAAGGAAATCTGCTGGGGAGAGCATCAAGAACCGCACATTAAGGGCTTTTGAACGGATTCCTCGCAGCGCGGCGGCATCAGGCTTGATATTTCATACCCTGCAGAAGGGACAGGTGGTTTTCTCCTCGCTTCTTCCCCCCAACCCCCTCCTTTCCTTAATGACTGAGTCGCTTTGAAGCGCATCACCCGCACGGAGCGAGGCGGGCCGTGCGAGCGGGGCTGTTGCTCTTCACGCATCATCCCAAGCCGACGCCGGCTGCTCCGGTGGCGGCTCTCCAAGCGCGAGCGGCGAGGAGTGATTGTTGTACCTCACCCAGCCGTGAGGCTCGGCGCGTCCCTCCGGAGGGAGCAGGAGCTGTCATGTTCATTAAATGCATGATTACAGCTATGATTAATAGCAGGGGGCTGCAGCCCAACTCCTTTATTTATTTATTTTCCCCCCCGCTACTCCAAAGGAATCCACAGCCCGGCGGTCCCGTGGTGGTTTCCGCAGCGTTTGCCTCCCGCTCGGAATTCCAGCTTTTGATGGAAAAAGGCAAATTTATCGCTGCCGGAGGCTCCGCGACCACAAAATATGTTAGAAACGAGCAAGTCGGATGCTGCATCCCTCCACCAGCACCCACACGTTAATCAGGACCTTTTTTTTTCCTTCACCTTCAACCTGGTCCTTGTCCTCCAAGGACCGATGGGCAGAGGGGGCAACGCTCGGTGCTTTTCCAGGGTCCCATCATGGGGAGCAGGATTTTTCCACCCATCTCCAACTCCCCTGCTCAGCTCCCCCTCGCCCAAGGGCTTTGTGCCATAACAAACGTGCACCGAAAAGGACGCTGGAATTTTTCCTCCGCCTGAAAAATCGGAGCGGAGGGACCGCCGTTAATTATTACCTGCTTAATTATTTAGCAAGGACTTTATTGCTCCTAGGGCACAGCTCAAGGACCACGACCTCATCGTGTGGAAAGGTTTGTTTGCGCATCTTGTCCAGTAATTTATTTTTTATGTGGGGGAAAGGCTGTAGAAAATTGAAATAGCCTAAAAAAAAAAAAAAGGGAGATGTTGAAGAGCGTCGAGGCCAAGGGACGCTCAAGAGGACAGGAGCGTGGTGGTAGGGTGAGGGCCAGCACCAGCCACGCAGGTCACCCTCCCCGGGGACAGAGGAAACCACCGAGCCCATCGCTGCCCATCTGCTTCAGCCCCCAAAAATGAAGGATAATTGATGGACATCTTACGAAGGGAGAGAAACAACCAGAGCTTTGCCACCGGCCCATGCCCTGACTCCCGTGACGGGGTCACCCCAGCTTCCCGTTATTTTTTGCTCATCATGGGAAGGGCTTTTGCTGTTAGCCACCCTCCTTTCTTCTCAGCCCCTTTCAACACGACCTTGAGAGGCAGCAAAAGGCTTCCTTCAACCCCGCCGGCTCCTTCCATAGCTCCCGGCATGGCCCAGCTTCGCCTGCCGCGGCGCAGGCGGCCTCCTTGGGAGCGAGCCGAGCGATCCATTTTGCGAGGCTCTCCTTCGCTTTTCTTGCTGAACAGAAAGTTTTGAGGCTGGCACTCGGGGAAATTTATATCTTTAATTATTATTCATTTAAGTGGGTTCCAGTGTTTCAGATGATCAGCACTAGCAGCTGCTGGGGGTAATTTATTTTCCTCACCGGACAGCAGAAGCTCTCACTCTCTAGAAGGTAACAGCAAAAGAAGGGATGAGTTGCCACAACATGAGAGGAGCTTTTCCAAGCTTTCCTGCCTGGTTGCAGCCCAGCTTCCAACAGGAACGTGAATGTCCCTGGCTCAGGTGGCCACGAGCATTTCATTAGTGAAGGAACCTCAATGATGAAGCACACACACAAGCAGCTTGCAATGCGCGTGGGGCAGCCACCGTGGAGCTGAGCTCTGCAAGCTCTGGTCTACCCCAGTGCTGGATCTAGAGGTGCTCCTCAAGGAGGTCAGGTCCCTGCCCACCAGTGCCCGCACGGCCAGAGCCGAGGGACTGAGCTCAAAAGGGACCAAAGGATTGAGCGATCCCAAAGGCAAGGGATTGAGATTGAAGAGGCTGAGGGATCAAGTAATCCCAAAACCACGGGATTGAGTGGGAAGGGGCCAAGAGACTCCACAATCCCTAAGACAAGGCATCGAGATTGAAGGGGCCAAAGGATTGAGGTCCAGAGCGATACAGGATTGAGCAACCCTAAAACCAAGGGATGGAGCTCAACAGGAGTAAGGGATTGAGCAATCCCAAAGACAAGGATTGAGGCTGAAGGGGTTGAGGGATTGAGCAATCCCAAAGACAAGGATTGAGGTTGAAGGGGTTGAGGGATTGAGCAATCCCAAAGACAAGGGATTGAGTTCAAAAGGGGCCGGTGGATTGAGTTCAGAAGGGACCAAGAGACTGAGCTCAAAAGGGGCCAAGGGATTGAGTAATACTAAAACTATGGGATTGAGATTAAGATTGAGATTAAGATTGAGATTGAAGGCGCTGTGGAATTGAGCTCAAAGGAGGTAAAGGATTGAGCAATTCCAAGACAAGGGCCAAAGAATTGAGCTCAGGAGAGGTAAGGGATTGAGCAACCCCCAAACTATGGGATTGAGTATGAAGGGGCCAAGGGATTGAGCTAAATGGGGTAAAATACTGAACAATCCCAAAGCCAAGGGACTGAGATTGAAGCGTCTGAGGGATCAAGCAATCCCCAAACCATGGGATTGAGTGTGAGGGGGCCAAGGGACTGAGCTCAAAGGGGCTGAGCACAAGCAGAAGGGACACCAAAACCAGCAGAAATGTGAGGAAAGCAACACTCCAATTTTCACTGTCCTCCTGCCTTGGTGCATTGGGTTGGCCTCTCCTCCACCAGCTTCTTCCTTACCCCTTCACCAACTTCTTCCTTCACCACTTGTTCTCAACATGTTCAAGGTGTCTAGTTTTAAATCTTTCCCGTGTCTTATCTCATCTGGAGCAACTGTGTCCAGCTCTGGAGTCTCCAGCGTAGGAAACACAAGGACCTGCTCAAGTAGGTCCAGAGGAGGCTACAAAGATGATCAGGAAGAAGCTGTGGATGCTCCATCACTGGAGATGTTCAAGGCCAGGCTGGACGGGGCTTTGAGCAACCTGATCTAGTAGAAGGTGTCCCTGCCATGGCAGGGGGTTGGACTAGATGACCTTTAAGGTCCTTTCCAACCCAAACCATTCAATGACTCGATGATTTTTTAAAAAGCCAAGCAGCTCACAGGAGAGACCATTGTTCACACAAGACCTTGGCCAGCCTGACGGCAGCGCCAAGCACTTTATCATCCTTGCAAACACAGAAAGTGCGCTTCTGCGGCGCTCAGCACATCTAAAATTAGTTGGTAAACAAGGACGAAGGTGGTGTCACCACAGGGTGGGGAAACTGAGGCAGGAGGGGATGTTATGCAGTGGGATGGAGGGAGGGAGCACGTCTAGATACGGGGAAAGACCCTCAGATCTGGAAGGTTGAACTAAACCACATGTTTAGAAAGAATTTACTCCTCTGCAGTCAGAGCTGCTGGGATGGCTGTGGGGGGAGACAGGCATCAGCAGCTGAGGAGCTCCTCTTCAACCTCCGCCTTTGGGAGCTCAGCATATGGGTATCTCCAAGGCTTCTAGATCATAGAATCATTTAGGTTGGACCTTTAAGATTATCAAGTCTAATCGTTAACTGCCAAGTCCACCACTAACCCATGTTACTAGGAGTCACATCTACAGGTCTTTGAAACCCCTCCAGGGATGGGGACTCCACCACTGCCCTGCCCAGCCTCAAACAGCCCTTCACAGCCCTTCCCAACAAGAAATCGTTCCTCACACCCAACCTCAACCTCCCCTGGGCCAACTTGAGGCTGGTTCCTCTTGTCCCATCACTTGGGGACAAGAGATCTCACCCCTCCCTGGCTCCAAGCTCCTATCAGGGAGTTGTGCAGAGCCAGAAGGTCTCCCCTGAGCTTCCTTTGCTCCAGGCTCAACACCCCCAGGTCCCTCAGACCTTATGGTTGTGGAGAAAAACTGAAAACCACCAATAATCAAAACCATGCATCTCGAGGGGCTGGCTGCTGCCCATGATCATCCCTCCAGCAGCTGAAGCCCAACCACCTTAGCGTGTCTCCAAAGCCACCAGCTTTTCATCCCATCAGGGCTCCAGGAGCTAAAAACTCAGTGGAGAACAAGGAATTCATGAGGTGAGGATCTGCCCATGGAAAACAGCCTGAACATGGGCAGAACTCCACCGGAGCCAGTCCCCAGCTCGTGGTGGGAGCAAAACCTCTCCCTGCAGCGGTGGCTCGAGGCTAGATTGGGGTCAGGGCTGTTTTCCGGACAATGTCAAACCTTAATTTGGTTTCTGCTGCTTTCAATCTCGCACAGGGCTGCGCTTTTCTTCATTTTCCCTTTCGAATTTCTCTGTGAAATGCGACGTTGCCACGACCTTTTGCTACTTTCCCCAATTTAATGGAAATTCCTCAAGTGACTGAACAATCTCTTAGAATCCGTAGAAGGACACGAAGGAAAAGGTTCCTTGCAAGCAAAGGAACCCAATTATTACTCTTGCTTAATTAATTGCAATGTATCAAGTGCTTTCTGCACCACCACAGAATCACAGGTGGTCAGGGTTGGAAGGGACCTCTGAAGATCATCTAGTCCAACCCCTCTGCCAGAGCAGGATCACCTAGAGGAGAACATCCAGATGGGTTTTGAATGTCTCCAGAGATGGAGATTCCCACTGGGACCCCATCCTGCTGCCTATTTTCTAATACTTCTGCAAAGCAAAAAATAGATCCTTGAAGAAATCCTCGTAATCCCAGGGCCAAGGAGCTCTTCCATGGTGGATACCGCACAGGGGTGAGGTGCACACATCTGCAGGCAGATGTTTCTTTCAGAGTTACGGTCCATCTGGGCTCACCATCCGTCCGGGAGAGAAGGCAAAAAGTCTTTTTGAGCTGATTCTGTTCAGTGATTTTACTTTTCAGCTCAGTCTCTTCTAAGTCAACCACCCTTGCAGAAGGTAACGGCAGATTTTCACAGTGTTGTCTTCTAGTGGTGATAACGCTCCATGTTTGGAACCGCTACCAAGGCCTGGTGTGTGCAGAAAGGCTCTTGCTCATACTTGCTCCTCAGGACACCAAGGTTGCTGCTAAATCTTGTGCACCACGTTGGGGGTGCAGTAAAGAAGAGGTCACACCTGCGGGGAGGAGCGGCCAGGACAGGTGACCTCAAACTGACCAACCAGGGATTCCATCCCGTGGACACCATCTTCAGCACAAAGCTGAGGGGGCACGAGGGTCAAGCCTCTACTTCAATGGCTGGCATCCGAGGAGGAGTCTGCCCATTCCGCCTTCGATCCCGATCCCTGTGTTCCTGAATCCAGTTCCCATCAGCCACTGACTGGACTGGGACTTCCCCAGTGCCTGCTCCCCAGCACCAGTGGTGACGGTGACGTCACTGCCACTCGGGGGGTTGGGCTTGACATTAATTTGTATATATTTCATTTTATTGTTATTCTTTTCATTAAAGCCATTCTAGTTTTCTTTCCCAACCCATCAGTCCCTCTCCCTTATTCCCTTTCTCTTCCCATTGAGAAGGGAGAAGGGTTAACAGAGAGCATCCGCCATTCGTCTAGTGGCCGGCCCAGCCCTAAGCCTTGACATCAAAAGACCTTCAGAAACTTCTCACGGGTTGATGTTTTCCTCGTCCCCAGTGCCGCACCGCTGATAACAAAGAAGGTTGCGGGTGAACCGTGGCAAAACCCCTGATCTTCCCCTTCGGCGGACAAATAATTTGCTTTATCACTCCCAGTAGCCCCAGGATTGACCCGACTACAGCAGGAGGTGCATCCTCAGGAGCCAACTCCAGTTACCACCAGCATCAACACCCTCCTCGCCTGGCAGGGACGCTACGACAGCACCGCTGGATCGGCCGCAGCGACCAGCATCGCATTTCTTCCTGTCGTCAAGCCACAGAGAGACAAAAACCCAACCCAATAAATCCAGGCAAAGAGCAGAATTATAACCCAGCGTAAGTAAACTCCGAGCTATTAAACTGTCAGGAGCGTTTCCCATCTCTCTGCACCCCAAACACACCAGGTCTGGTGCCAGAAGGGAAAGGAAAAGCTGGTTTTTCTGGTCTTTTCAATAAACTTTGTCAAGTGTTGAAAGCACGGAGCGTTCAGTGAAGGCTCGTCGCCGAGGAGCGCGCACAAATCTTCCGTCCCGCCGGCCCCAGTATCTGCTCCACCCGTCCTTGCGAAGGAGGATGAGTTATGGCAGGAGCTGAAGGATGACGTGGAAAGATGGATGCCCACCAGTGACCAGGGCTTTGTGGTTACAAAGCCACGGCGCCGCGTGGTGAGGGGGAAGGAGAACGCAGCAAAATAGGAAATATCTTAAACTTATAAAATAGGTGAGTCTGTACTTCATAGAATGATAGAAACGTTGAGGTTGGAAAAGACCTTTAAGATCATCAAGTCCAACTGTGGACATGACCTTTGGTCCTAAAGTGGGATTAATTAAACCTATTTCTTTATACGAGACCTCACTAAAGGTTGTGGTACCAGTAGAGAAGGAAAGATGGAGGGGACTGAATCTCCTCCATGACCCATCACCCCCAATAAGGCCACGATGGGAAGCAGCTGCCCCCCCCACCACCAGCCAGCAGGTTGGACCTGCCAACTTCCGAACAGTTACACACCTCCTGGAAAGTCTCTTTATTGAGAAGTGGGCCCCTGTGAAGCTCAAGAGGTTCACCAAGGCCAAGTGGAAGGTCCTGCACATGGGTTAGGGGCAACCTCTGGTGCCAGCCCAGGCTGGGGGTGAAGGGCTGGAGAGAGCCCTGGGAGAAGGAGCTGGGGGTGCTGGGGGTGAGGAGCTGGAGCTGAGCCGGCCCCGTGCGCTCGCAGC
>JAVSBS010021551.1:0-15326 GCA_033124195.1 Coracias cyanogaster
GGACTTCCCAATGATTCATGGGAGTCGTAGTTCCTTTTAGCTGACTTAGACATTTCAAAACAGTGGGTCGGTTTCCCACAGTAACCTATTAGAGACTCTAATAGGTTAATAATTTTACCATATCACAGACAGAAGTGTCCTACTTCAAAGACTGAGGAAACTAGGGCTTGATATTTTTCTCCTTTCTCCAGTTATGAACATCTATTAACTCTTAGGGAACAATCAGTTAGATCCTTACTTTAGCTGTATCCTTTTGTTTTCCTCTACATTTTTTAGATAGTTATGCTATTTTTTCAAGTGACTGCTTGTACAGATAAGAGCCTCATTCAGATCTCTATGAAGCCTCCTGTAGAGAACACCTCTGAAGCTGGATTTTGAAATGCAGCAAAGAGCCTGAAATTACTCTCAGCAGACTCAAAATTGTACAGGGTTGAGAGCTATGACAGAAAAGTCCAAATGGAAAAATCCTAAACAGTAACAAAGAATTTGATCTGAATCAACTTTCTTAAGTAATTCCATTGTCTGCAATATTTTCTGGTTGTACAATTTACTCTCTGTGTTTTTTACTGAATTTTTCTGTACAGCATGTACATAAAATCTTGCAGTAACTGCCCACACCTCCCTGAAAAGACTCCAAGTTTAAGGCTGCTGGCATTTCAGGGTTGAACATCCATAGGTTAGCTTCCTCTTCTTAGCAGGAGAATGAAATTTCCCTTAAACACTTATTACAATTAAGTTATTAGGGTGCTGTTTTCTGATTTCAGTGATATATGAAAAGTTCATGTCAATTTTTGGCTTGGTCCACAAAGATGCATTAGTGCCTAAATTGTTCCAACACTAGTGTGAGTGGGACATCTACATGGTTTTTTTGGGATGTACCTCAGTTTTCTCAGGACTAAGATGCAAGATTTGAAATTCCATGTAGAATCTTTGGAACACAAGTAGTTACAATGCATGGGAGCTCAGACTGAGCATTATCTTGTCTTGGACAACATCTGGAACAAGGTAGTTCAGGAGGATAAACAGATAATGGCAAGTACCATTCCAAGGTGCTCAAACTGCACAGTATTTGGCATGGCACACAGAAATTATGGAGACTGTGCAGTACCCCGAATCATATGTGGCAATCTTCAGAAATTTGAGTGGTGTCATTTTGCCAGTACCCAATAAAAGTGTGGAAGGGGCAAAATGCACTTGTAGCTGGACTGATATCTGTCACTGGTGGTTCTTTACCGCTATGCATTCTGACTGGTGTGAAGGAAGAGGCAGGTGATATAAGGGTCAGGAGTGGAGAGAGACATTCTTAGCCTTACATGCTCCAGCTAGATCACACCCCTTCTCCTGCCTGATCACACACATTTCAACCCATGGCACTGTGGAGCATAACCTCCTCTTCAAATGCACAGGAAATGATACTAACTGGTGGGCTGCCATCAGCACTAAACAGCTTTCTCGCTTGGAAGAGAGCAGTCAGCAGCTCAGAAGCTGAACAAATGTCCCTTGCAATTAAGTGCAACTCTTTCCACTAATTTTATACAGTTTTGGATCAATGTCAGTCACCAGAAGTTTTGAGTGAGTCAAATCTGTGTACTGCTTGCAGGCCTAAAGTGCATGTTAGCATTTGCACTGCAGTGAGTGTTAATGGTGATTGGAAGGGAGGCCACAGTGAGGGTTAAATTATAAAGTTTTGTTCAGGGCTTTGTAGTGGTTTCCTTACAGTTCTACACATTGAATCCTATAAAACTGTGCACCTAGCTCCATAATTTCATAAACATCCCATACAAAACAGAAAATAAAATAAAGAAAAAGTAGTATGAAAATGGAAAACAGATTTTGCTCTTACAATTTTGGTTTTATTATTGAGTAGCAAGATGGCTTTGTAATGAAGAATACTTCCAAATTGAAAAGTTCCATACAGCCTTATTTTACACCATTTATCTACAGCTTACTGCTTCACTAATCAAATTTTTTCATTTAAAAATACCCATTTTCTCCTTTACACACTGTATGTGACGGGAGGTCACTGACCTACCTCTGTGCTATTGAATTGCGGCATAATGCTTCATTTACCTTAGACAACCCACGCACATACTCAGAATGCTAACTTATACCCACTTTGTAGCACTACCCTTTGTTCACCAAGCTTTTATCCAGGAAGCAAACTGATCCTACAAACTTTAATTTATCATTTCCTTATGCTTCCTGGTGTGATAGAGTCCTTTGAGCAGATAACATTAGTTAAGGTAATGATCTGGGGAGATTGAACTTCGTAGGGAGAATCAAAACACATGCGTAGGAAACGAAAATGTGTCGATATTTTGTTATTAGAAGCTTTCTTTCTTGCATATTTTGCACAATTCCCCCAAACCCACAGTTAGAGATGTAATAAATTGAAGACCACTATATTTTAACTTTAATTGGAATTTTTGTAGAGACAAGCTGAGCCTTTTCGAAGCCTAAACATTATATTCTTATTAACCCTCTTTGTAATGAAGTGAAAGGTAGAATTCTGGCTCTATGGTGAAGCAGACTAAAGTCAGAAGGGCCAAACTTCACATCCATAGATTTGCACTGAGAGTGATGACACAAGAATGGAATTTGAGAGGAAAAAAGATTAAGTGGGCATGACTAACTATGAAAAAAAAAAAATGCACTATAAAGTGTTAAAAAACACCAGTTTGTACGTATATCCTGGAATTATGTTTGTATATTATATGAAAGTAATGTCCAAATTTTGCTTTAAAAATCACAATAAAAGGTCAATGTAATAAATGATATTATAACAATGAGTGGAAAGATCTATACTATTCATGGCTATAAAAGTTGATTTAAGAAAGTCATTAAATGGCAGTATTCAAAATCCTTTATCAAGTTCTAAATATACATTCCAAATTATTCTGTGCTTTGGCAAAGATCCAGAGTGGAGTAGATGGCTGACCAACTAGAAATAATCAGTGCTTCTTTCTTATATTTGAACATAATTAATGTGGTTTTCTGATTCTTCCTCTCCCATATTCTCAGATATGTGAAGTGATAGAACATCTTCACACTACAGTAGATATTCTAAAAAATAAAATAAATTTTATTTCTCCATATTATTTATTGAAGCATACATCTTCCATTTAGAAATTTTTGTTCATGACACAGCAGTCCTCATACAACTTTATTTCCCTCCATAACATCACACACTATTTGTCATATAAGGCATTATTTTCCTGCTTCAATTTACAGATTTTTGTTGTTATTGTTGGCATAAAAATACTTGTCAAATCTCTTTATTTGAAAATCATAAGAACACATCATTCTAACTGCACATTTTTTATGGACTTCTGTATTGGGTATAACCCACCACAAGAGTGGTGGTGGTGCCTCTGAGAAAACACATTTAAGAAATGGAAGAAAATACTATGGTGGAAGGAGGAGAGAACAGTAAGAGTGAGAAACAACAGAGGGAACAGTTGAGTCAGAGAGGGAAGAGGTACACCATGGTGACCATGGTGGAGCAGGCATCCCTCAAGGGACTACAGCCTACACATAAGCTAACACTGGAGCAGATACTTCCCAGTAAGGACCATGGCCCATAGGGGACCCATGCCAGAGGATAGGAAAAGAGTGAGAAGGAAGAAGCAGCAGAGAGAAACTGTTGACCCCAACTTTCTGCATCACTGTTCCCTTTCTGAAAGGACCGAGTGTAACCTGCAGCAATAGCGAGGCAGGGAGGAGAAGTGTCTGGAGTGAAGTTGAGGCCACATAAGGGGGAGGAGGGTTGTTTTTCCTTAAGTGTTTTAAATGTTTGTCTTTTTAGTTTGCTTGTTTCTTTCCCAATACCCAAATATGCCACCTGACAATTAATTAAGTTAAATTCCCTAAGTCAAGTATGTTTTACTCACAACAGTACTTGGTGACTTCCCTGTCTTTTATCTTGACCGATGAATTTCTCACCTTCATTCTTCCAATTTTCTCCCCCATCCTGTTGGTGGGGTGGGAGTAAGCAGGCAGCTAGGGGAGGGCTTGGCTTAGCTAGGTAGGCCTAACTCACTAGAACTTCCAGTAAGCAAGCAACTTACTTCTGCCTCACTTCTTGCTATCAGCACACATAAATCTATCAGTTACTGAGCTTTTCCTCCTTGGTTCTTTTTTTCCTCATTCAATACTTAAAGTGCACATGAGATCTTAAGACAATTGCCTGCAGTTGTCTTAATAAAAGAACAATGTACCTCCCCACTAGCTCAAGCCCTGCCTGCCATTGTTCTGAATTCTAGGTCCTCGTCTTAAAGGAGGGTATAGAGATAATATACATTGAAGATAATATTATCTTTTTTTTTTTTTTTTAATCAGCAAGATAAAGACTCAGAGGATCTATTTATGCCTTAAAACACAGTTATCAGGAAAAGCACAATGCACCAGGCATTGATCCCATTAAAGTGAGTAGCCGTTAAACAACTATTGCTTGGGTTTTGTATTTGCAGGAAAAGGGTAAGAATGGAGGGGTGGGAGAGCAAGAGTGAGCAAGAGAAATGGTAAATATAGTTTTGTTTTCCTACAAAACTAAATGTACGTAGTACATTCATATTAAATAAACAACTGTGAAAAACTGTTTTAATTTACTTTTTTGCTGCTTTAATAGAAAGGATAAAAAACTGTCATCCTCCCTCTAGTTCTCTGATTTTTGCCCTCACATACTGGAGGCAAATTTTGATGTTATAAAATTAACTATGAATAAATCCACAAAATGGTAGAAATTGCTTTCTAATATTGGGGCATAAGAAAAAAGCTTTTGATTAATTAGCAGGTTTATATTTTAATGTGAATTATATCTTAAACAAAATTAGCTATGATATCCAAGGGAAAACATATTTGCATTTCTTCTAGCGTTTGTCTTTTTTTATATTAGTATTTACTTTGTGTGCTGGTCTATAATAAATTAAAATACATATTTATTCTACTGGGATCTGAAAACCCCAGAAACACAATTATCCACTGGAGCTGGGTAGCCTGCAACCCCCTCTGAACAGAGCAAACTTTTAAAAAGGACATGAATTTTGTATTTATTTTAAGTTAATAAATTTTCCATTTGAATTAGGACATATCATTTCTGAGGTTGTGATAAACAGTTTAATGAGATTGGTGTATTTATTAGGTCTTGTTCACTGGTGTAACAGGAATGTTATACACACTTTGGAAATTTGATTGTCAGTTCTACATAGGAGCTGGCACTTTGGGACAGAAGATGATCCATTTTATCTTGTATCCTGTTTACAGTAGTGACACAACAGAACACTGGGAGGTCTTGGAGAACAGACCTATCACAGATTTATCTTTTGCCAAGTAAACCTTCCTAGTTTCTGGCAGCCAGGTTAAAGGGGTTCAAATATCAAGTGGATTAACTTCCTTGTATAGGTCATAAATGGCAGTGTTTAAGTCAAAGGGGCTTCAGTGTTGAACTGTGCGGGGAAGGCCATGAATTGCTGGATGCCAGTCACAACCTCTTCCACCTCACAGGTGACTCACAGACAGGGGCTCCCTGAGGGACTGCAGCCATGCTGGCGCAGGGATGCTAAGATGCATGGATCAGTGAAGAAAGAGAAGAGTCAGTGGCAGAAAGAAGCCAGTATGCCTCTCACTCCAATCTTCTCTGCTTCCCCAAGGAACTGGGATTAAGTGATTGAACACAAGGGAAGCTGGGACTAAGATAAGTGGTTGGAAGATGAGCATTGGGAATGGAAAGGAAAGATGTTTACTTACATGTTTAACCTTTTAGATTTTCTTTCTCTCAATATCTGAATTAAAGATCGCTTTTCTGTTAATTGACAATAAAATAAATTAAGTAAAAATTCCTGCTAGTCAAGACTGTTTCCACACTACACTCCGTCTATGCAAGCATATTTCTCTTTAGCTCACCAAACATTCTGACAAGCATATTGGAGAGTATAGCCGGTTTATGCTCTCCCCCAGCCCCTTTCCACTTGCATGGGAAAATACCAGTTTTAGAAGTCTTATGTAAAGCCTATTCTGCACTGATAACCATTATATTAATAGTTGACTAAGGAGATTAAAGAAATAAAAGTACTTGAGAAGTGTATCTCTTAAAGACGGTATTACACCTTCACTGATACTAAATAAAGAATGTATAAATAACATGTAATTTTTTTTTTTTACTAATAATAATCTATTTCTTTACAGGAGAGGTGGTTATAACAGCTTATAAGTGTGTAAATGTCAATAACTTAGCAAAAGTATCAAGATCTTGTAAATATGCAGTACTACCATGCCACAAGTTGCATTTGGACAATAAATTGGCTTTACAAAAGAACCTGTTTACTAACAGCCTTTAAGCTCTGGGACTCTGTGCTATAAGACTCATGAAAAAAATAGATGCATCTTAGGTATTATTACTCTCTACAACTACCTGAAAGGAAGTTGTAGCGAGGCTGGTGTTGGTCTCTTCTCCCAAATTAGTAATGATAGGATGAGAGGAAATGGCCTCAAATTGCATCAGGGGACGTTTAGATTAGATATTAGGAAGAAATTCTTTACTGAGAGTGGTTAGGCACTGGAACGGACTGCCCAGGGAGGTGGTGGAGTCACCATCCCTGGAGGTGTTTAAAAAACGAGTGGAGGTAGCATTTGAGACTGTGGTCCAGAGGCTAGAGAGATGTTGGGATGAAGGTTGGACTTGATGATTCTAGAGGTCCTTTCCAACCATAATGATTCTATCATTCTGTATTTCTAATGATATGAACCTTTCCATCAGCCTACGAAAAAAGCCCTTAACTCAGGAATCCACATGAAGAATAGCAATGGTTGTTCTTTTGACGGGTAATACATGAACCAATCTGAAATACATGAAATCTCGAAATTTTATGAAGTCATCAGAAATTCTAGCCTTATGTCTTGCCTTTTGAAGGAGTTAATTTCATGTAGCACAGATTGAACAGCTGTATGTTTCTTGTAACATGCTATACCATTCAGCTGGTATCTGTCTCACAGTTGCAAAAATCACTGTCTGGTCACTTTGCAAGTAGCCCATTTCAGACACTATCCTGAAAAAAGTGCTTACATAGCTACTCATTATATGCATTCAACTCTAATGTGGTCTGTACTAAGGTGTAATGGGTTTAGCCTTTAGGCTTGGTAATTTAATTTCACTTCATACCATATCCAATACTACACAATTCTTTAAATCAGTCAAGCTATGCTGATTTATACTACGAGACTTCTGGCCAGAAAAGCACATTACAGGATGGGATCAGTCACATACCTCTTCAGGGTATTCAGCTCTGCAGGCACAGTAGTGACACACAGACATAAACCAGGAAAGCTTTAAATTAGCTAGCAGGAAAATACTGGTAACACAAGGCCCTAGGGTTATTTTACCTGTTTCTCCCTCAGCCCTTGAAAGTATCTTTTAAGTACAGAGTCAGCAGAATGTAACAAGTAAAGATCTTCAACTCAAGCTGTATTATACACATCTTAACAACATCCTTGCCTCTCTGAGGTGTTATTATGACCCCATTCTCACATGTAGATAATGACATTTGACTATAGCCACCTAATTTCCTTCTTAAAGTGGTGATTAAAAATAGTAGATTTGGGTATTTTTACCCCTCAGAAAAGCCGTTCTGAGTGTTATTGGTGTTAAATGGCAAAAGAAATCTTCCGAAGTCATCCACTTAACCACTTTTTTTAGCTCATGGCATTCTCTTTCACACAGTAAATTTATATTTTTTAATAATACTAATATGACAATAAAATATTCTTCAAATATATACCTGACTGTGTTTTGAGATTGAGAAGATGTAAGTTTAAAACCTCTTACCAGTCTCAATGTCAATGGCTCTACTGAGAAGTTACAAAGGCCTCATAACACCTGCCACAGCAGGGCAGAATTCCCATTCTCAATCAGTTGCTAATGTGCATCCAGGGAGGATAACGTTCCCTTCTGCTTTCATTTGCTAGTTACCTCATTCATTTAGATTACAAATCCATAAGGGTAAGACTGTCCCCTTCTTCATATATTGTACTGGAGTGAGATTCTTCCTGGGATAAGAGGCATTGCAGAGGGATCTAGATAGATAGGAGTATTGCATAATCATCAGTGTCATGAAATTTAACAAGAGCCAGATACTGCACCAAGGATGGAGTAATGCCAGGCACAAGTATAAATTGAGTGGCTGGAAAGCAGCTCTGCAGAAAGGGATCTGGGGGTGCTGGTCAACAGCAGGGTCCATATAAGTCAGCAGTGTGTACTGGCAGCCAAGAGGGCAAACTGTATCCTGGGGTGCATCAAACACGGTATAACCAGCCCATCAAAAGAGGCAATTATCCCACTGTATTCAGGGTTGGTGCAGCCTCCTCTTGAATACTGTGTGCAGTTCTGGGCTTCACAGTCTAAGCAAGATGTTAAAGTCCTTGAATGTGTCCAGAAGAGGGAAATACAGCTGGTGAAAGGGCTGGAAGGCAGCGCTATGAAGAACGGCTATGGACTTTTCTAGTTTGGAGAAAAGCAGGCTGAAGGAATGATCTCCTCGCTCTCTACAGCTTCCTGAGGAGAGGGAGGTGCTGCTCTTTTCTCTCTGGTATCCAGTGACAGGACACGTGGGAATGGTTCAAAGCTGTACCAGGAGAGGTTCAGACTGGAAATTAGGAAGCATTTCTTTACTGAGAGAGTGGTCAAACACTGGAACAGGCTTCCTAGTGTGGTGGTCAATGCCCCAAACCTCTCAGTGTTTAAAAGGCATTTGGACAATGCCCTTAATAATACGCTGTAACTTTTGGTCAGCTCTGAAGTTCTCAGGCAGTTGGACTACGTGATCATTGTAGGTCTCTTCCAACTGATCTTATATTTTCTGCTCTGTTCTGTTCTGTTCTATTCTATTCTATTCTATTCTATTCTATTCTATTCATCCTAAGATTCAGTTTGAAGACAAGTACAGGGAATCAACCTCTGGAGATTCCTGTGTCTCTCCATTGGCTTATGGGGTTGGGGGAAGGTGTCTACACCTATAGCTAGCCTTTGATAAGATGGCAAGTAACAGGAGAGAATATCATCTTTAGTAACCAGGTTGGCTGAAGGTTCTACATTTCTCTGTAATATGGGTTGGTAGTTATTATAATTTCTAATTTGGGATCAAGCTATCATATATGGCAATTCAGCTTCTGTAACAATGGGGTTTTTTTTAATCTCTTATGGTTTTCTTGAGGTTTTCTTAAACTTTTGTCTCTGTTTTTATCTCTCTTATCTATAATAATGTTTTTGCTGTCTCTTTTAGCATGTCTGTGTTCTTAATCTGAATGATTCCTCATAAACAGAAGTGCCTTGCACAGCAACTGCTATTACTTTATAACCTTTGCCAGCTGTGCATCTCAGTCTCAGCAGGTAATTAGATCAAAGCAGCTGAGCAAACTTTCATGTTTATATATATTTTACAACCATTACTTTTTCTGACAGAAGAAACCCAGCAACTATTACTTGTAGTGTCCCAGCAACTATTACTTGTAGTGTCCCTTCTCTGTTTTGACATGGAAATACAGAAACTGTTACAGAATGTTGAAAGAGGAAATTCAACTGTGTCTCTGTTCAGCTACTCCTCAGAATTCAAACCTGTGGATTTAAGCTAGCTCAGACACGTGTCTCTGATTACAGCAAAAACAGGTTGTTGGATATAATTTTTATTATCAAATATCTGTAGTTTCTTCTTGTTCTGTTCTTGTCTTTATGCAATATGCTACTTGAAATGGAAGTTCTAGTCTATACATATATGTAAAATAGGACAAAATGTCTAAATGTCTCTTCAGTGAACTGGTCTTTTCATAAGGAACTATGAATAAATTAAGGAGGATGGAAAGGTTGGCTTTTGGGTTGTGCGTGGTTTTGGAAGGTTTTGCTGTTGTTTGGGGTTTTCTGCCTATGTTTTATCTGCATTTCAGAACAATTCATTATTTGAATATGTGGTTTCAGGTCTCAATAGAGTACCTTTGCCACTATCATTTTATCTGTTCTGGTCTTTCTATGATTTGTATTCCTCTCTAACAATTTCAGATGATTTACCCAAAAAGGTATGTGAGGACCATAAGAAGTACTAGAAATGTCCACGGGACAGAAGAATCATTCCCACCTATCTCTCATTAAGTTTTGATCCTGCAAATGTAATGCGTGGTCTGCCCATGATATCTGCCCACTTGTAAATCATTACAGGATCAGAATGGAAATGCAGACTGAAAAGGACTGCCTGAGACTTGGCAGTCAGTAAAAGAACTGAAGTATTTTCCACAGATGGCAGCTGAAATATATTCTGCTTGATAAAATCAGAGAACTGTCCATTCATTTAGACATTTAATAGGACAGAAAATGAAGCACATGCAATTTTTTATTACACAGCTAGAAGCAAAACATTAATATTGCCTACTTTGAAATTAATTACATTTTAAGGAGAAGTAATTTCATTATTTTGAGACCTTCTGTGCCTATCTGTATATATAAAAATATAAAACATTATGTGCTATAAATGTCAAATTCTGTAAGACATCAGTTTAGTAAATGTAGAACTTAGATTTGTTGAAGTTAATTAAATCAAACCTAAAAGTGCCCATGGAAAAAAGCATAAGGTCTGATGTTTTTTGTTGCCTTTCTAGACGTATTTCCAAAATCTATTTATTTGTTATAACGTATGCTGCAGAATGTTCTTCTTTCAAGCTCCATGAGAGAAAGGAGCAAATCGGTCATTCTTACTTACATCTTACATTGCATAGCTCTTACAAATCAAGTCATATTTCAAAATGTGTTGGCTGTATGAAGAGAGAAGAAAAAGATGTGTGACTCAAGAGTGACCTAACAATAAAACAAAAGAATGTAGACTGAAGGCTTCCAGACAGTTGAAGGCAAATAAGTAAATAAGATATTATAGCACTTTGTAGAAACAGAGCTTTCAACATACCAGGTATAACTTACCACATTAAGAGAAGAAATATCCAAAACTTCTGGGCTTCTTGCACATATATCTCTTTAAAACAGATATCAAAGTGTTGTTATGGTGCTAATCTGCATGCTAAGGTGTTGTCATTAACAGGTTAAGATTCTGTCTTTTTTATAGCAACCACACTTGCAGAGCAGTCCCACTGAGTTTATTTTCACGTCTAACAAAAGCAAAACAGAGAAGTCCACATGAAGTTAAAAGAATAGCTTGTTTTCAGTGACAGTGCCTGGGCAGTAAAAGCTGGTGCAGTATTAACAGGCCTGAAAACTTACAGAACAAGGAGGAAGTTGTTTGAAAGATCCTGTTAAGGAGCATACCATACCAAGTTAAAAGGAGTCTGTCTTGTTCAGTGAGAGACAGTCCTGTACAATGATTTTGTTTGACACAAGAAGTGTGTCCTGGTTTGGACAGGACAGGGTTAATTTGGTGCAGCCAAGCTATTCTATACCATGCTGACATTCTGCCCTGGGGCCAGTTCCAGTTCTGTGGGCAGCTCGAGGGCAGCTCTTGGTGTACGGCTGATCCGCTGGGGTCTGTCTGTTTGCTTATATGGTATGGCTTATTTTTGTACATTGCAGTTCTTACTGTTGTTATTGCTGTTGTTACCACAATTGTTTCTTATGTGTCACTGTATTAAACTCTCCTTATCTCAACTCAAAAAGGCATTTTAAAACTCTCTTGTTTGCAGTGGGGGGGCAGCCACAGTGGCCATGTGGCTTGGCTGCTGGGACTGAATCACTGCAATTTTACTAAACTACTACAGCCTACACGTAGGAATAAAATATATCTTCCCCTCACAAAAAAACTTCCTGCTGGCACTAAAAACAACTGCAGGTGGACCTGCATGCCTATTTGCCTCTGTGAACAAAATCAGCATCAATAGTTGGCTCTCTTGCTTTGGTTCCAGCCGATTCAGTAATTTCCTTATCTAATGTATCATGGGCAAAGAACCTCAGACTTCATAACTTACCCCTTAGAGATCATACAGTCAGTCACTTGCATACCCAAATCTTCAGAAATGAAAATGAGAGGCTGTATGATGTTATGACAGTGGCACTTCCCAGAACAGCTACCATATTGCAGAGTTTCACACATGTGCTAGTAGTAGACAGGTAAAAATATGTAGGCATTAAGTTACTTTTCCACCTTCTTCAGAGATTAAAGCAAATATGCTTCCATATGTATACACATACAGATAAATACTTACATAGACACATACTTGTGCATGTAATTCTTGTGATATATAACCTTTTAAACCTTTCTTAAAATATTTTTAAACCCTCCTTAAGTATCTTTTTGCACCTCCCTAACATTGGACTAGAAAGAAAGGTTTGTAATACATAAGCAATTAATCTTTTTCTCCATAAAGTTGCATATGATGTATTATTTAGTTGGCCAAATAGAAACTCTTTCATCAGCTGTCTCTTGATACAGTTTTCAATGATCAGTCCAAACTGACAATAAGCATAACATTCCTCCATCACTTTTAAAGAGCTCAGGGCACAGTTCACAGAATTTACTGGGTCACCCAGACTCCTCCTCTGGCCTTTATACCTTTGACTCCAAGACAGTACAGAAATGAAGCAAACATTCAGCGTTATGTGAATTCAAACTAAGCAGGTATTTAAGTGCTATAAAGACCCAGACCCTTAACCAAATCCCTAGACATGGCAGAGTTTCATGTGACTATATGAGCTGGTTTCCAGGGGGTTTCACAGGGAAGTCTGATGAGTTGAAGTTTTCTTCAGTTTCTGTCTTTCCTTACTGCACCCCAAGCCTATTTGTCATCAGTATTTTTGCACTATGCTTCTGAAAGTGGTTCAAAAGTGCTGTAAAGTACAGCGGGGCATTTATTTTACATGTCAATCAAACCTGAGACATTTTTAGTGTGGTAAATTGGAGGAGATAGCAGTATTGGCTCTGGTCTACTCCCCTTTCTCCTAACTTCTGCATTTCAATTTTGGTTGCTTCTTCCTAACACGTTGCTCTGTGCAAAATTACTTTCTTTACTAAAACACCCCCAACCTAAACCTATCAATGTGGAAGAGCTCACGGGAACTTCTGTGGGAGCTTCAGCAGTTTTTTCATGTGGCCATTCTCCTCTCTTAAGACAAAATCTCCCAGATACATATCTGACAGGACATTTCATCTGGAGTCTTTTTTGCAGAGAAGAGTGAAAGAATGAAGGTGTCCACACTTGAAGACCCATGAGTCATGGAGGTAGTGTTTACAGATTTTTCCATTTCCAAAGTGTTTGGTGTTTGCAAAAATCATCCCAGAAGATACCTTTCTAAAACACATTTTCCCTCCTGATCAGTTCCTCAGAGTGCAGCTGATGAGGTGTTTCACTCTGCGTGAGCCATGAGTGTCTAAGGAGGTGCCTTCCAAACCCATGCGAGGTATGGCCTTGCTGCATTGTCCGCAGTCATAAGCAGAAGGCAAAACTGGGAGAGAAAAATATTTTAGGACTCATCTCTAGAGAAGATAGCAAAATGTAAGAAAGTTTTACAGAAGGTAGTGAACTTTAAGAAGTAATAAATAGCCTAAATCATTATTTTAGCAGTTAACTGGCACCAGACAAACAATAGGAGATAAGAACTACCAAGTTTGAAAGTTAGCCACATTAACCAGAACAGTGAGAATAGCAGTTGTCCTTCTATTCTGTAATGAGAAACAATAAAAAATAATCTAGAGGAAAAAACTGAGAACCAGAGTTGTTTTTTTAAGTTAATTTCTACAAGGAACATTTAGCTTATCACAGAATCGCAGAATCACAGAATCACAGAATCACAGAATGGTAGGGTTGGAAGAGACCTCTGGTGATCATCTAGTCCAACCTCCCTGCCAAAGCAGGTTCACCTAGAGCAGGCCACACAGGAAAACATCCAGATGGGTTTTGAAAGTCTACAGAGAAGGAGACTCCACAACATCTCTGGGCAGCCTGTTTCAGTGCTCTGCCACCCTCACAGTAAAGAAGTTTCTCTTCATGTTGAGGTGGAACTTCCTGTGTTCTAGTCTGTGCCTGTTGCCCCATGTCCTATCACTGAGCACCACTGAAAAGAGACTGGCTCCATCTTCTTGACACCCACTCTTCAGATATTTATAAACATTCATATGATCCCCTTGCAATCTTGTCTTCTCCAGACTAAACACACCCACAACTCTCAGCCTTTCCTCGTAAGAGAGATGTTCCAGTCCCTAAAAGCATTTTTGTAGCCCTCCGTTAGACTCTCTCCCTGTCTCTCTTAAACTGGGGAGCCCAGAACTGGACACAATACTCCAGATGTGTAGCCTTACAAGGGCAGAATAGCATGGAGGCGAACCTCCCTCGATCTGCTGGTCACATTCATCTTAATGCACCCTAGGATATCATTGGCCTTTTTGGCCACAAGAACATATTGCTATCTCATGCTTAACTTACTGTCCACCAGGACTCCAAGGTCCTTCTCCATGGAGCTGCTTTCCAGCAGGTCAGCCCCTAACTGTACTGGTGCAGGAGGTTATTCCTTCCCAGGTGCAGGACTCTATACTTGCTCTTGTTGAACTTCATGAGGTTCCCCTTCGCCAAACTCTCAAGTCTGTCTTGGTCTTGCTGAATTGCAGCATATCACAGGAGGTGCATCAGCCACTCCTCCCAGTTTTATTATCATCAGCAAACTTGCTGAGGGTACACTCCGTCCCTTCATCCAGGTCATTAATGAAGATGTTGAACAGGATTGGACCAAGGACTGACCCCTGGGGAACACCACTAGCTACAGGCCTCCAACTGGACTCTGCGCCACTGATCACAACCCTCTAAGCTCTGTTGTTTAGCCTGTTCTCAATCTATTTTGTAGTCCACTCGGCTAACCCACACTTCCTGAGCTTACCTATGAGGATGTTATGGAAGACAGTGTCAAAAGCCTTGCTGAAGTCAAGGTAGACAACATCCGCTGCTCTCCCTTCATCTACCCAGCTAGTCACATCAACATAGAAGGCTATCAGAATAGTTAAGCATGATTTCCCCTTGATGAATCCATGCTTACTATTCCTGATAACTTTCTTTTCCTCCATGTGCTTAGAGATGATCTCCAGAATGCACTGTTCCATCACCTTTCCAGGGATGGAGGTGAGGCTGATTGGTCTGTAGTTTCCTGGGTCCTCCTTCTTGCCCCTTTTGAAGACTGGAGTGACATTGGCTTTCCTCCAGTTCTCAGGCACCTCTCCCATGCTATATGATCTTTTAAAAATTATGTAGAATGGCATTCCAAAACATCAGCCAGCTCCCTCAACAGTCATGAGTGCATCCCATCAGGGCCCATGGATTTGTGAGTGTTCAGTTTACCCAAATGATCTCTAACCCAATCCTCA
>JAVSBS010021554.1:365-15170 GCA_033124195.1 Coracias cyanogaster
ACCCCCAGCGGGGCTGCCCCCGCCCGGGGGCCGCCCGGCGGGACGGGGCCGCTGTGATAAGGCCGTGGTAACACGGTGTGAGGAGGAAAGAGTTAGGGTGACGTGGCTTTCCAAGGGCTCCCTCCCCGCCTACGGCCTGGCACGGCGGGATGGGGCGGCAGGCCGCAGGGAAGGGGCGAAGCAGGGGTTTAGAGACCGGGTTTTGACAGGGAATGGCTGTTCCTGTCTCGCTCGCGTGGGTTTTAAGGAGGCAGGTGTTCGCTGCGGGGAAGAAAATGATCCTAAAAGGATTTTTAGGGAGTATAGGGGAAGGGTCAGAGGAGCATATGTGACTGACGCACCTATGTGACAAGCAGCTGTTAAAAGTTGCACAGCTTCACTTAAATTCTGTCCACAGGCTGCCTTCCCTAGGCTTTCTTCAAATTTCCCAGCTAGCCCAGTAAGGTCTGTTTCTACATAATTGGTTCGTAACAGCTTTCTGTCTGCTTTTTTATTTCTGTCTAAGGTCCTAAAGGCTTCAAAAGTAAGCATGCAGAGACAGAATGGTCTGCTCAGGAGCCTCTGAACTCAGTGCTATTGAGTGAGCATTTGGGATCTCCTGGACTCGAGCTGCTCTTCTAGCATCTGCCTACAGACACCTGAAGGCCTTGTGTTATTGGCAGTTGTGCTTGGTTAAGGCTCAAGAAGGCTATTTCTGGAGCCTTGCTTTTTTAGAAACCTTGTCCTGCTGTTCTTACATCGTTTGTAAGAGGAAAGTTGTCTGTGAATTGGCAGAGCCAAGCAGCTTTAATGCTTTAAAATGTGCTGTAGTATTTGCCTGGCAAGGTGCATGTGTGGTCATGGAGTGCCATGTTCCCGGCTGTCTCTTACTGCTGCCTGATCAAGCCTTCTGGTTCTCTGGTTGCCCACTCTTAGGTCAACTTAGCCCACAGTCTCTTCCAAAACTCACTTTTATGATAGAGGACTTGTCTAGGGACATGGTGAAGCAATGACTCCGATGCTTGAGTCTTAGCCTGGCTTTGCTGCTGAAGCTGGTATCCAGATAAGACCGCTCGTGGAAGCGGGCATGCTTCCATGCCTGACTGCAAAAAAAAAAAAAAAAAAGTCCTGTACTATTTTGAAAAGCCCCAAAGAAGGAATGATAAGTTATGCAATTCTTGCTTTCCTCTTTACTGTTCGGGTGTGCTGTGGCCTCCCAGCATGCTGGGCCTATTGTAAGAGCTGTAACCCCTCTGCTAGGCGCACACTCCTCTTTGTGTCTGCGTGGGAAAGGTTAGTTCAGGACATCATGTCTGCAGGTGGTCTCTCTCTCGTGCTGGATGGTCTGCTTCAGTTCCCTGGAGTGGGCCACCGAACCTAGAAGGTTGGTAGTTGAGTCTGGCCAGGCTCAGTTCAGTTCCTGCCGGTGAGCGGAGTTCTGTGTGTGTGATAACTCAGCGCTAACAGTGGCATCCTCTGTTTCGGAGGAATCCGTGGGCTTTGCCAGCTGGCTGCCAGGGGATGGCGGCAGGGTGGCTGAGGTCTCGCTTGGGCCCAGCCACGTGCCTCTGCCCCATTGTTGAGGCTGGCGGTTTGGGGAACCGCCGGGCTGTTTGTCAAGGGCGAACAATGCCCTGTCTGTAGGGGATTGCGTTACCGTAAATAACGTTAGTATAGCATGAAAAATCCTTTTCAGGTCCACTCCCCCACAAGCCTTCTGGCTGGGCTGTTAGCAGCTTCTCCTGCCCCCGCGCACCGGGCTGAATGGGCAGTGTCTTTCGCTGATCTGGGTAACGCTATTCAGCGCTGATGAAAGCAAACAGCAGAGCTTTTACTGTCCAGAGTCCTGTTCATGAGCAGGCTGTTGCTAGAGCCGTGAAGGGCAAAACCAGATCAAGCTGCATAATACCCTCTAGCTAAAGATTAGCTCTGGTGTCTGCAAAGCCCTAACGGAAATAGTGCTCAAAATAATAGGGACATTTGAGAGCTTTCTCATCACCAGTTCTTGGGATGGAGAACCCAGTGCGCAGACTATATGATAGCACTCTGATGAGGCTAGTGTCTTGGTTAATCGGGACCGCTCCGTTGAGCAGTGTGCTCCGTACAGTGGCCAAAAGTTGCTTTTACACTGTGTCTCCATGGCCAGATGCAGACAGTCTGGCACTCCAGTTGGGCCTGCTGGTTTGGGCTGGGTACTTCCAATAGCCTGGTGGCTTCCAGACAGGATGTGGTTTGCGTAGGTAGCTTGTGGCGTGGGGATGGCAAGGCAGCTGCCTGTGCAGGTGTGCTTTTGTCTGCTCGCCACTCGGATACAGGTAGTGTGCCGAACAGGAGGTGCAGGGTGGGAGGAGAACGGTGCTACTTGTTGTTCTCGGACGCTAACAGGCACCATATGGTGTAGGGGCAGCTACAACAAATCCTGTAACAGACAATTACGGGATAACCTGTTATGTACAGAAAGCTTGTCCAAGTCTTGCCTGCTGTGTTGTATACTCTGAGACGTGAGGATTTATATACTTTATTATTTTTCCTGCCTAATACAGCAGCTTTTATTATCCATGTGAAGGTCCACACGTGTTCTGAGGCCAGCAGGCTGCCAGCATCAATATTTTACCCTGGCAGGGAGTTAATTAGGTGTTCTAATAAGAATTAAGAAGAGTGTTTCTTTAATGTTGGGTACATAGTCCTTTTGTATGGCCTTTGTACAGGGAAATGAGGCTAGTTTTCGAAGATGGAGTGAAGGACAATGTCTGACTTAGCTTCTCTATACCACAAATTATTTTTTTGTACTTCTTTCTTACATACCTTCAAAATGATTCCTAAGCTTTGTAGTCTTTTCACCTCCAAGACTTTCAAAGACCTGTACTAACTTTAGCATTCATGCTTTTTCAGACATACCTGTTGAAGGATAGAGTTGAAGGAGACTGGGAAGCATTCCAGTGGAACATACACTGTTAATTTTCATGCAGTATTGTAAAGCCTCCAGTTTTTTTCACCCCTCTCCATGGTCAGAGTATTTCAACTGGACGGAGCCTTTAATCAAGCACAATGATTCTCAAGTCTGCGTCATGAAATGCGTGTCCTTTGTATTACTCTTTGTTAAGCATTTTTGTAGACCTTCTAAGGTTTTTGCCTATTCTTAGTAATTTCATAGACTTAGCGCAAAGCAGTCATTATTCTGTCTGTGTAGTCTGAATTGTCCTCTGAAGTGGCCACTTTTATGGATCTTGGCACCCAAACCTTGTATAAGTCAGGGTCACACTGATGGTTCATTTCTAGAGGAATAGATGTGCCGTTCTCCGTTTAGTCTTCTGGGGAATGTGTCCTTTTTTGTCCCGTAAGGTTTCTCCATCTCTTTATTGCTATGGGAATTTATGAAATTTGCTTGCTAAAAGAAGGCAAAGAATAACAATTTGGTTCAGCTAGAGTTCCTCAACGTAGTCTATATTTCTCCATAATCAGAGGTTTTAGGAGGAAGAGGAGTTAGTGTGGTTTTGGGGTTTTTTCTTTGTTTGGTTGATTGTTTTTTGGTGGGGTTCTTTTTTGATTAATCCAAGAGTCAGTAATTACCTTAGAGGCACTCTGTCAGCTCCTGGAGTGGGGATAAGGAAGAAGGGAATTAATATAGTTGTGAGGAGTGAGGGAAACTGTTGAAAGGCGAATGCAGCTGCTCCAAAGGGAATGCTACAAGACCTCTTCCT
Organism: Coracias cyanogaster; assembly: GCA_033124195.1. NCBI lineage: Eukaryota > Metazoa > Chordata > Aves > Coraciiformes > Coraciidae > Coracias > Coracias cyanogaster. Next base: position 4,046 of record JAVSBS010021554.1, read on the forward strand.
GAGTGGCAATGGGCAGCATGAGCCCATGGCAGTGAAGCCCCACGTTCCTCACCCTTGTTGTCTCTTTTACAGATAACAGACTCAGCTGGGCACATCCTGTATGCCAAGGAGGATGCCACTAAGGGCAAGTTTGCCTTCACTACTGAAGACTATGATATGTTTGAGGCCTGCTTTGAGAGCAAGCTTCCTGTGGGTAAGTGAAAGGTCTGTTGGCTGCTTCAAGCTTCTGAACAAGTTCATGTAGATATATGGGTTAGGGGTATGGGTAAACAGAACACTTTGACTTTTGAAGCTGATCTTCAGGAGGCCGTGGACAGTCTCACTGCAGAATATCTGCTATTGGTGTTGTACTTTAAATCAAGTCATCCTGTGGCTGTTGTGGAGTGCTTGGATTTCCTCTGAAAGGGGAATCGCATGTTTCTCCTGCAGAAGTCACCACAGTTTCAAGGATTGGTAGTACCAGGGAGAAGACCTTTTTCCCTTTTCATGCTTCTCCCCATCCTGCAGTCGAGCCAGGACAGAGCAGGATGCCATATCTCCAGGACCCTGTTTGTCTTCCCAGCTGACCATCTCTCCCCATTTGGTGGAGCATGCTCTCTCCACAGTGTGTACTTGGCAGCGATCCTGTATTAAGTTAGCAACCATTTTCTGGGATTGGTGTCTGTGTGTGTAGGAAATGTGGCCTTACTTTGCATCTGCAACCGCTCTCTAAGCGGTCAGTAAAGGGAAGGGGAAATGAGCAGGATGTCAGCCTTGCATTTGTGCTGCGGGGATGGTTGCCTAATGAGCGCCGAGGCTCATTTCCTGTGAGTGTGACGCATGTGCTGCTTTGAGTGGCTGGGCTCAACTTCAGGACAAGCACGCTGAAAACAGCCAACACGTGGGCTCTAGTCTCATTTGTAATGGTGTGAGTACATGCAGGTTTGTAGGTGCTCACATCTTTTCATGGTCACCGGCAGAGTTCTGCTCCCTGGACCTGGCTCTTCTTAGGTCTTAACCTAAAAGATCCCAGAGCAGTCACTAGCAGCATCCCTCATACTGTTGAAAGGCAGCCTCTGTTTTGCTGTTCTGCTACCTGTATAAGATACAAATAATTTGTAAGTTGAAAAGAACTTTCCAGAAAGAGAAGGCGATCTTCTTTGCTGGGATTGAGAGGTATCTGGCTTGTAACACCTATTCTGTAGTATTTTACAGATAAGGCAGTGACCCTAATTGCTCGGGATTTTGCTTTTGTGTCACTCCAAAGGTAGGGCTTCCAAATGCTCCTGAACGTATGGAGACATGCAGGCATTAGTGACTCATCTGGGAGTCACTCATGCTATTTGCTGTTCAACACCTGGGTATTTGGTAGGTCTCCAGACAGTCCCACAAATCCTTCCATAGCTTCCATGCAGTCACATGCTCAAGTGGGAAAGGTGTCTTTCTTTAGTTGTGTCTAGACTCTTATTTCAGTGCTTGTGACCAGAGGCTTCTTGCCTAGACTGAGCCCCTTATAGTTCTTTTGACTGTAGCAAATGTTTATTCCTGGCTCCCTTGTATTGTTGCAAGTTTGCTTTAAAGCTTTCAGTACCCGTGAGGATAAAATATTTCAAAGTGCAGCTTCTACCTGGCCACCAGTGGGGAGTTGAGGTGCCAAAATCTAGAACTGTTAACTAAGCAGCTGGATCCTCTTCAGGCGGCTTTCTCTTTGGGGGCCTCCAAGCTGCTGTTTCCTTTTTGGACCCAAATGCTCCAAATTCCTTGCTAAAGAGAGATGCTGCATGATGAGCATCTTCAGATTTCCCATGCCTGTGCTGGAAATCAAGGAAGTATTAAGGTAAGGGAGTTGTTACTGTGAGGCTTGATCATCTGCAGGACTTGGTTAAGGTGCTGTGGAAGAAGTAACCACATCACAAGGTAGTGTGTTGTTTCCTTGTTAAGGTCAGCATGGGAATGGGGGAAGTGACCAAGCGCTGTTTTATCCCCATGTTTCTCTTCAGAAGGTTGATTTTACACAGTCTCATCAAGTAAGTGATCAGGACTTGTAGTGTGGCAGCCAAGGAGGCTGTTGGTGGAGTACTGGAAAAGAAAAACTGTTGGTAGAGGAAGCCCTGAGCCGTTGGGACCTGAGGGGTCTAAGCAACTGGGATTTCTCAATCCTTAACCACAGAAATGAGGAAGAGGAAGTGAGAAGGAGATCGTAACTAGACGGTCACCTTATCAGAGTGGAGGAGTTCTTAGAGCTTCTTGGAGCCATGGGTGTTTGCATGGCAAGCTTTTTTTCTCTCTTCCAGGGTGGAAGGGTTCTGTTCCTAGGCGCACTTACTCTTGCACCGTATGCTAATCTCTGAGAAAGAACAGCCTGGTCTGCACTACATGATCCCTCTTTGCTCCTTCTGTAATCCTTCTCCTCTCAAACTTTCTTAAGAATGTTGGAATTTTTTCTGGAATTCCTGTGGAATTTTTTTTTAACATCCAGTTCAATCATGCTGGTTTTCTGCTGCCTTTGCAAATTAGGAGCTCCCCTCATCTCCCAGGAAACAGTTCTGTGCTCATGTGAGATGACCTATTGAAGACCTCCTGGGGGCATGTATGTATCAGTTTAGTTTAAGATCTCTGGGACTTAACTGTTTTTTTTCTTTCCTCATCCAGTCTGCTCTGGTGAGCCCTAGCTGCAGGAGGAGCATGGAGTTACTGAGGATCTGATGAGCCTGAAGGGAGCTGCCTTGGGCTCAGTAAACGTGTAGAAGAGCAGCTTGAGGTTTTCCAGGCCAGTCCCTGATGTTACCCTCTTGCAGAATGTCTGCTTTCCATCCTTTTGCACCCAGCAGCTCTTAAGTTTTCTACTTTCTTATTAGCTCTTGGCAGCTCTCCCTTCCAGCCTGACAGATTAATCCTTCCAGCTCTGTTATCCTGTTCACTGACCTTTTTATCTTTCTCATCTCTTCCTGGAAGCTCCAGCTCTCTACCAAAGTTGCTGTGATTTAAACAACACCAAAAAAATCTCACTGAACTGTGTGCTTCAAATTTTCTTCTGCAGCTACTATTGGCTGTCATGCCTGTCAGTCTCCAGGCATGCTGGTATATGTATAGCACAAGCAGTCAAAACTTGTGGTTGGAGAAAGGAGCACTGTGTGGTTGTATACACGCTGTCTGTTAAAGAACAGTGCTGGGATTTGAGTTTGTTTTCACAGTAAGTGGTCTTTTATAAGAAAACAAAAAAATTCCATCGTAGTTCTGATTTATCCATTGGCCTCTTACGTAGTTGAGTTTGAATTTTGAGCTCTGGTATCCTTCAGGAAATTCAAGAAACAGTTTGTAGTTGATATGGACTGCCTTGTCAGTAGGTTATTCCATGTTCTGCCAGAAGTAGAAGGTGGAGGTGATTCTATTCTGGTGTTGGATTGCTGTACGGAGGGTAGGGAGAAAATCTAGGGATGTTGTACTGAAGATCTGGAGTATTTTCCTAGTGGCCCAGTGTAACCTGTACATGGAATTTGTTTGTGGAGTACCCACCCACCTGGCAGCCTCCTAAGGTAAAGTGTGAGTATTGGACATGCTCCTGGATAAAGACTCTCAAATTCATAGTATGAGTGAATTCAGACCTTGTGTTTTCCTGGCAGCCAGCTGAGGACAACTGTGTGCCCCAAAGTGCTGGGATTTGGGAACGTCTTATGTATAAACATTGTCTTGGTAGGTGGTATAGTGGAATATGATACTCAAGTCAGCTGACATGCTGCTTTCTTTAGGGTATCTTATATGCCTATTTTATATATATTCCACCCTGCCCCACCCCGCGGCATGCGAGGGTCAGAAGTCCCTGTATGCCATACTCCTCAATTAGAGCAGTTTATCTTCTGCTCCTTTCAATGTAAAAAAAAAATAATTTACAACCCCTAGTAAACCTGACAAGTTGCCGGTGTGCTTCCTGCTAGGAGGAACGTGGGCTTCTCAGTTGAATGTTTGTCCCTCTGGTGACTTGACTTTTGCCAGGCTCTCTCATAGCAGCTGGTATTCATCTTCTAATCCTCTACAGTTTTTACAGATTTTCATCCCACACACTTAGCACTTTTAGTTACAGCTTGTTCTCATTATCTTTGGAAAGCTCTCCTTCAGCCAGGATTTATTGTGAAGTCTCTGTATTTTTAGGCTGGACTGTGCTGCCTCCGCAGTTAGCTGCAGACGTGGAGGGAGGGGAGGGATGTTGTGAGTTCTTCCTCAGTGGTGGGGAGAGCTGGTGATTTCCTGGCAGGCTGAACGTTCTGCACAATGAATCCTTTCATTATGCTTCCAGGAACAGGGAGGATGCCGGACCAGCTTGTGATTCTGGATATGAAGCATGGAGTTGAAGCAAAGAACTACGAGGAGGTATGTCCCCTGGCTGCCTGCACTGCAGGCTCCCCTTTCCCAGCACTCACGTGATGCCATTTGTAGATCTGGGGCTCATGATGGGAAGCTGTTTTCCCAGTGGTGATGAAAGCCTGTCTGCAACCTACAATTCTAGTGAAGCTTTGTGTGTTAGGGGATGAAAAAAAAAAGACAAACATCAACTAAAATTAATTCTGTACTCTGGGAACTGGGGCTTAATGTGTGAATTTCTTTGCTAGGACAGGATGACCCAGCTTCTGGGCACAGGCATTAGAGGCAACACGAGAGTGAGATGGAAAGCTTCCCCAGCCCCCAGCAGTGGGGGTCATTTTAGGTTAATATCAGATCCTCTTTAAGGTCAAATGGTGTTGTTACTGTTCTTACCTTCCTGACTAAGATGTACTGGCTCAACAGCCCTGAAATGGCACTTGACCGTTTCTAAGAACTGGCAGTGTGTCACCGTAAAGGTGTTTGGCAGAGTAGTAGCTGGTGTGAAATGGGTGTTTGGTTTGAAGGTGTGACACTGCAAATAGGCATCAAGCCTAAACATTTCCATCTTAGGAGGACATAACTTTCTTAGACCCGAGAGCAGCTATGTGGAATAGCAGTTGCTTTGTGGCTTGGACAGTCCTGTCTGATTTGGACGCTGATGGCTGCCACTATGCTTTTGGCTCACTAGAATATGGGGTCAGTCAGCCCCCACCGCAGAGGCTCTGCCTGCAAAAGTGGCAGTCATTGGTGGAGAAGAATTCCTGCAAATGATTGGTGTGTCCACATCCCTGGTCAGGGAAGAGCAGAGCAATTGTGGGTTAAGTCAGCCCAGAGAATGTCCTACGTGCGAGAGTGAAAAAGTGCTTGGGGTCAGGAGAGTGAGAAAGTGCTTGGGGTCAGGGAGGACCAAAACAATTATTGGGCCAGCTGTCCGGAAACTAGCTACTGAAGGATTACAAGATGTTGAAACCCTATGGGATGACCCCTGAGAGCATAACTGGGAGGATTATGGTGACTACATTTACAGAATCTCTTTGTAAGCGTGTGATGTACTCCTGAGTTACATTATTGTAGTGCTATCTAGAAGCGTTGTCCCTATGCAGAAAGGTTCTCTTACACCCGTATATCTATGTACTCACTGGTTGTACTAATACAACTGTCTTGGAATAAAAGTAAGTATCCGTTATTCTCGTCCACATAGTTTGATGGAAAAGGTCCATGGACAAACACAGGAAAAGAAGAATTTAGACTTGCAGTCCCACCCAATACCAAATGCAGATCTTGGCAGTGCTGGCAAGCATCCTTGACTTGTGAGGACCTCTCCAAGTGGCAGGCTGTGTCAAGCCTTGTTGAGCAGTGTCTGCAAAAGACACCAACTGGTTTACTATTTGTACAGCTGCTATGGATGTTTAGCCACGCCGCTTTTTTAATCATCTCTCTCCCCAGGGTGCTGTAGTATTTGTGTGTTTTGACTTGACAGTTTGCTGTAAGGCCCTAGAAAGGAGGACCACTGCTCAGGTTTTTCTCCTGGAATTGCTGCCTTTTTGAGCCTTTTGCTTGTGACATTTATCTGCTCCAAGGTGCCAGTGACCTCTCTCCCTCCTTGGTTCTTCTTGTTGAGTTTCTGCAAGAAGACTTGATGCAGGGAGTTGGACAAGGGTCACTGATACTGTCCTCTTGTGCATGGATATATGGAGGGAGAGGAGGGGCAATGTCCAAGCCTAGCTTCATCAGCTTTTGTAGATCCATTTTTTGAGCAGAGCAACTCGTAGGATGAGCTGGGTTATAAAACCTAATTGCCTGGCAGTGTCACACCGTAGTTCTCTGGGGTAAGGAGGAATAACTTTCTCCACTCAATAAGTAGAAATTAAGGTATCGAAAAGTGAAATGACTTGAGGGCACCAAGAAGGTTTGGCAGTTAGGTTCCTTTCTAGATCAGCTACTTTTGAATTCTTGGCTATAGCTAAGTGTCTCTTTCTATGCTAGGAAGAGAGTTAGGCTTTGACACATCTTTGAGTGGCTCCTGAGAAAGTTCAGTGGAGTTGTCTCAATTTGTTCTGGTAGTCCAGATGTTCTTCTCTAGGCTGATGGTGTTTCACCATCACAGATGCTTGGTGGGCTTTTTACAAGATCTCTTGAAGCAGCTGTGCATATTGGCTTCACTAGGTTTGAAAGGGGTTCCAGAATGTGCATCTCGGAGTACACGCAGGACTGAAAGCAGCTATCAGATCTTTCTACCTACACCTGTTAAGAGCAGCTGAAGGGATGCAGGGTAGAGCAGACAAGCTTTTTTTTTCTTCCCAGTGGAATCTTTGTAGTCTTCTGTGGATGAGGAAAAGTGCTCTTTAGGAAGATAATGGCGCTGGTCATCGCAGAGTTAGCTTGTCAGTAGAGCTACCTGAGACCTTGTGTGTGTTACAGACCTGCTGCTTTAGCCGTGTCAGCAGGGTCTGTGCCATAGGCACGCTTTCACTGGTGTTTTTCAGCAAAGCTCTGCTGGCAGATACATGTCCAAGCCACAGGGTTGTGTCAGTAAAACTTCTTGGCTAGAGAGCAGGAGGGATTTAACCTCCCGTGTCCTACCCCTCATCACAAACACACTCGTGAAACGCTGTGTTGGCAGAGCTGTAATACACAGTTCACCTCAGCATAAAAATCCTCAGATGACTGCTTGATGGCCTGCAGCTTGCCAGGATACACGCGTCATGTGAAGGCCCTTCAGTGAAATGGCTGATTAGCTAGCACTGGCCTGGTCACGAGCATCTCTCCAGATGGGCTGTGACACCAAAGCAGCTGCCTCTGGAAGCAGTGTTTTGGGGATGCCTGCATCCTGGCACCCTGTTGCCTGCCTGTTGGCACCTGGACCACCGAGGGATGCCATCCTGTGGCTTACGTCTTGAGTAATCCTGTGTGGTGATGACACTGGTGGTGAGCTGCAGGTGCGCCATCTGTTTTCTGTAGGTTTCTGTAGTACAGCTTTCTTCTGCTGCGTTGCTCGGGGACGCAGCATCTGGCCTTCATGGCAGGATCCTATCACTTATTGGTAATAGTGACAAATTCTACACAAGAACCGGTTACCCAAACCCTATGCTGCAGCACTTGCAGGAATTGCAGTTAGCTTCCTTTGAGTAATGTCCTTGTCAGAGATTTTACATAATGTGTAGTCAGGTTACCGCCAGGACTGGGGTAGGGACAGCTGTTTACACATTCAACTTCAAATAGTTGTTGTTGTGGACTGTGCTCTCTAATTGAGCTTCCAGTGGATTTTTCTTTTTGGATACAATTCTCTGATTTATAGGAGTGTGGGTTGCATGGTCTGCACAAAAATGATGTCCTATAAAACCAGCTTTTATAAGGCAAGTGTATTTTTCTTTCCCTTTCGAAGTGGCTCAAAGGCAGCTTGTCCCGTAAGCGTTCCAGCAGCGTCACCTGGTGGCTTGAGGCAGATTGAGCACTTTGTAGCTGCGTGGTCCTTACCAAGAGCAGATGCTGCCCTTGAAGTTATCAGTCTAAGTGACAAAAGCCCTGAGCTCTTCTGGGTGTCCTTAAACCACTGCTGCTGGGAATGGGGCTGCCCAGGCTTTCTGGAGCGTGTGGCAGCAGTTAGCAAAGTGGGTCTCAGTGCTAATATCCTGTGTGCCTGTAGAACAACGTCATATGTGTATGTAAGTTAGGCACCTGTACCTCAGCCTGTGACTTCTATTCACTGGAGGTTTAGTCATGTGGCAAGCTCTTCTGCCCACTCCTCAGAAGCCAACTGTGAATAAGCTAACGTTCGGCCGAATAAGGAAGAAATGTGCTGTATGCACACTGTGCTCCTCTGCTGTGTGGGAGGGGTAGTAGGAAAGTGTGTTTCAGCGAACAGGTGGGAGAAGTGATAGTGCTTTATGCAATGGGAGTTTCTGGCTTGTAGAGGTGTTTCCCTAGGGGAAGGATGCCCCAGATCTGTAGTATGTGAGGAGGAGTGGTTCGAACTGGCAGTAAAAACCCATGTGGGAGCTTTTGGTTTTGGCTCACTGATTGCCTGACTCTTCTGTTTTCTAGATTGCTAAAGTAGAGAAGTTGAAGCCTCTGGAAGTAGAATTGAGGCGCCTGGAAGATCTTTCAGAGTCCATTGTTAATGACTTTGCTTATATGAAGAAACGAGAAGAGGAGATGAGAGACACAAATGGTAAGAGGCTTTGTGCTCCTTCAGAGGGATGGAGCTCTGAGACCGCTTCTGCTGAATGTGTTATTAGGACACCATTTGGAGTCCAAGCAATTACATTGCTCTCTGCCTCTTCTGTTCCTAGTAAAGGAAACCCACTGATACTTCTCTCCTTCTGAAGCAGTCACCGAGTCTTGTATGTCCTAGCTCTAGAAATAGAGTTCTGTTTCTTTGTTTCCACTCCTAATGTGAATTACTCTGTACCATTTAATATTGCCCATGAACCACAGTTTCACCTTGTTCCCTCTCATTATCCTTTTTGGTCCCTCTGCTTTTATTCTCAAGTACTGCTGGTGCTTGGGTGCCCTTGCCTTCATGCTATATGATATCTTGTCTTTGAAGTTTCACAGGGGTGGGGAGAGGAAATCCTGGGAACTTTGTCCTCTTGAGGTACGTCCTATGATGTGAGATTCCTGTGCAATGGTTTGCTGTCTCTTTCAGAGTCGACAAACACCCGAGTTCTGTACTTCAGCATTTTCTCCATGTGCTGTCTCATCGGACTGGCCACGTGGCAGGTTTTCTACCTGCGACGCTTCTTCAAGGCCAAGAAACTGATTGAGTAAAGGAGCAAGTCCTCCTCCCCCTCCTCTCATACCCAGCTGAACACCGCTGGGCCCCAGCCATGGCCCCCTGGAGCCATCTCACAGATGATACCCACTGATCGGAGCTTTTCTGCAGAAACTTGGACCCTAAATGGGGAGGGGAGCCTAAACATTGGAGGCAACGGGGGACTTGTGAAATCCTGTTGGATGTTGAGGGTGGGGGAGGCTGCAGTGGGTTTGGGGGTTCCTGGGGCAGCGATCAAATAAAAAAAGATGTTTCCGTGACAGCTGCAGCAAGTTTTTGCGCTGTCTGTTCTCCTTTTATAATCTTGGCTTGATGGTGTCTCCCATCTGTCTGTGACTGTAGCGTTATTCTGAGCCACTTGACCCTGCTGAGCTCTTTAGTGCCGTGAAGCTGGTACTGGGGCAGAGCAGGGGATTCCCTGTTCTGATCAGCTGGGAGCTAAAGCCTCGTGCAAACAGAGGTGAGTGCAGAGCAATAGGATTCATTGTTCCAGTGGGGCTTTAGGATACAGAGAAGTCTAAGGTTTGGTCCCTGTAGTGGACCTCTGTGTTCTCCCTGTGGGAGCTGGTGTCTTTGTACTGACAAGTCAGGGCACTTGAGCATACGGCGGTTCAGCGTGGAGGAAGGGGAGCCTTGGAAGGCAGCCTTGGGAATATGTTTGAGCTTGGAAAGGAGAAGCCTGCTTTGCTCAGATAAGCTGTCCAGCCTTGGTCCCACCCGTGCTCCACGTGCTTGTCTTGGATTTGCCTCCCTTGTTTGGAAATGATGCAGCAGTTTTCCTGAAAGCCTTGGTCAGGGACAGCCTTTAGTGCAGACAGGAGGCCTCAGTCAGATACAGTCACAGAACAAATAGGGGCAGGTTTTGCTTGGAAACTTGGTCTTACATTAAGCAGAAGATTTTTCTCATCTAACAGTGTAGCGCTTATCCAGTGGGCAGCTGGCTGAATCTCATTTTTCCAAGACCTCAAAGCAAGGTGGGCTGCTGTTCATGGGAAGCATGAGAGCCTGCACCCTGCTTTGAGGTCTGAGGGTGCAAGGGGCGCTTTGCAGGTTGGCAGAGGAATTATTGGAAGAATGTGGATGAACTCCAAAAAGCAGTACAGGGCAGGAATAGGCTAATCCTGCATCTGAGGGGAGTCGTGGACAGCTCTGTGCCCTCAGCAGAGCTGTTACTGTCCTGTGTGGTACTACCGCGAGAGCTAGCAGCTTCTTATTGTTCCTCAGCTGTCCAGGTGGCATAATGTGAAACAAGCCAGGCTGGGAAAAAACAGGCAGGTTAACTTCCTGGCCTTCCCTTCTGCAGTTCTTAGGCAGTGATTAAAATTCTTTTACCTTCTCTGCATTCCTTCAGAGCAAATGGTTCAGCAGCACAGCATTCTGGTGTCATGTGCCTTGACACTTCTGGCTAGGGAAGCGGTTGTCATGGCCCTGGTTCTGTTTTGTAAAAAAAAACCCATGTTTTTATAATTTCTGACTCAAGTCCGATCGATTGCTGGGAAGGAAATGGTTGTCCAGGGTGAGGCAATGGGAAGGAGGATGAAAAGATGACCTCCTGTCATCTGAATACATTAGTACTTTGCCTCCCCTTCGCCATTGCCAAGTTCCTGGAGTTGTTACTTCCACTGGCAAGTGCTTAGATCGCTTTTAGTTGGTTTCTTTTTTGATAAAGCCATATTCAGAACCCAAGTCCACTTGTCTGCCCTTGCATCCATTTTATCTTTGTGTGATTTTGGAAGCTGTTACAGTGCAGAACAGCAGTGATGCCACAGGACTGAATTACAGAAGTCATTTGAAGGTAGTTTTAGGTTCTACAGTTTGAAGCCTGTAGATCTGTTAAGGTTTTGCTTTTGTTTTCTTGTATTGTAACTAACTACCATTTTGCATGGACATTTTTCATGTGTTTCTTATTTAATGTGTTGTATTCTTACTAATGTGAAGAAATGATTGCTCTAGTGTCTGTTGGATGTGTTCTTGTGCATGCACCTTGCATCTGCTCGCTTTTACATGAGTATT
>JAVSBS010021554.1:15270-26032 GCA_033124195.1 Coracias cyanogaster
TGTTTTTTATATAACTTGAAAAGACAGTACAGGAAAGGAGCTTTTCCAGTGTTGTCTGTTTTGATGTCCCCTCCCCATCTTTATCTGAGTAGAAAGATATCTTTATCTTAAAAATGGTGGTGAGGCCTTAAGTTCCCCAAGTGACTGTTACACTGTCATCATTCTGGTGTTGCATTTTTATCTGCACTGTACTGGTACGATTACTGGGGAGCAGGGATAGGGGACTGGTATGGATTTACCTGTAATTACTGGTTGGGGGATTTTTGTCAACTTTCTCAAATAAAATTTCTTTGGGGAAAGAAAAAAACAACCCCAGTTGTCTGTGTGAGTCTTGTCCTCTTTGTGCACATTCCTACCGACTCCTGTTTCCTGCAAGCTGACCTGTGACAGGAAGCAGCAAGTACACAGACCCCCTGCAAGCCTCTGGGTTTCTCTAGCAACAGTTAATTTCTAAAGATTTTGAGAATTCTGGATTTGAGAAAGGTACAGGCTTGCACAGGCTTCTCCATGGAGTGGGACCAGCACAGCAAGTGAGGTGTCTCTAATACAGGTTAACATTTGTTGACTTTCTTCCCTCACTTCTTAATAATATCCCCCCTCCCTGGTGAAGGAGTTTTGAGGCTGGTGCTCTAGAGCACAAGATCCACTTTTTCACCGTCGGCTCCTGTGTAAAACTTAGTTTGTTAAGACAAATGGAATTACTTTCAGTTTTGTGCTTTAGAGGAAACTTTAAATTGTTGCAAGGATGAGTTGGTCCTGTGTGAGTGGCAGATGCCTCCTGAAGAGAGTGGTTAGGTAGTTACCAAGCTGCTGTCAGATCTCCTCTGCTTAGCCTGCAAGCCCTTTGGCAGTAGCCAAGTGAGATATGCCACTTAACAGGACTGGGGACATGTAAGGGCTACATAACTAGTTGGTGTTGCCAGGGAGAATTTCAAGAAGGGAAATTCCCAGGTCTTTGGATAAGGATTAGCCTCTGCAAGTTCCTGCCTGGATGAGTATCTGAGTATGTGAAATCGTACAGCTGTTCTCATGCGGTAGGTTGGTGGTGGGTCTGGGCTGTTTCAGTACTGCGGATGCAGAGCTGGTGTCTTCATTCTGGTTTACTTCTGGGAAATGGGCTAAAGTTGAGCTGTTGCAGATACTTGGGTCTGAGCCCATCTCTGTGTGTGACAGATGCATCGCTGGTAAATCTATAATTGCCTGTAGCGAACTGCATCAGACGTTGCCAGCCTCTTCCACCCACTTGCCAATGTGACTAACGATTTAATTATCACACTACTTAACACAGCACGTGAGCATTCCTTAGCAAGGTAGATCTTTGCGTACTCCCCCTTTCTATGCCAGTGTAGGCTGCACCCTGTACAAAGTGCCTGCTGCAGCTGCTGTGTGCGGGCATGTGTAAGGGGGTGAACATTTTACACACTGTTGCTCATTTCTTACAAGCTGCTCAGGTATGTGAGAAATAACCCAAGTGTACAACTCCTGTGTTGTCTTCTAACTGGCAGATCTGGGACTTTCAACTCAAACTAGTTTGGCAGCTGGTTGGTGAGATCATGAGGGGATTTCTGCCTGTGCGTTTCATGGAGTCATATGGCAGAGGTTTGGGAAAGCAGTGCGGCCTCTCTTCACCCCTGCCAGTTCCTGTGACATAGCTCTGTCTCTCGTATCTCTGGTTGTGTCCTTTCCCGGTACTTGGCTTTCAGATGCCTGAGATGGCCTTGCCCTTAGCGGACAAAGTCTCTTGGAAATGAACTTCCCATACATTCAAGGTGGCTTGTTGGGCAGGGGAGAGCACAAACCTGAAATGGATGGATCTTTCACAAGAGAATAAAAGTTGGGTCTGGTGAAAACTGCAGGAGTTCAGGGTTGGTAGTTTTGTCTGCTGCCCCTTCTCTGCCTGACAGATTTGTCAGGCTTGTGCTTGTGCTGTTGTTCCTCTCCCAAACCACCACTAGTGATGGTGCGGGGGCTCTGGCAGGCCTGCCTTTCTCTGCAGAAGGTGGAAGAAGCAGAGGATTTAGAAAAACTGCCTGTTGGCATTTCTTGGACATTTTTTGTAAACCTGAAACAGGTGAGCCCTGCAGCTTTTGCTGCAGCACTAAAATACTTGTGTTTGCTCAGCAGTGTTTGTAGGAAGCCTGTTTTGCTTTGTGCTGGAAGCCTGTTGCACTGGCAGGAGGTTAGAGTTGCTGTTTCAGCTACAGCTGAAGTGACATAAACTTTCTGCACAATGGCAGTGACAGAAGCATGATATAGTATAGTATATAGCCTCCTTCCATTGCCAGAGGTGCATGTGGTTTATCACGTTAACACATTAGCTTCTGAACTTCCAGCTTGCTGACAGCCTGCCAGGGGACCTGTGGTCTCCAGGTGTCTGTCGCAGTGATGCTTGCTAGGAGGATCATTTGTTTAGCTCATGTTTGGAGAAAGCTGCTGTGTCCTGAAGGACCCATCTGACTTGTATTTCAATTTTTGCAGTAAAATGTACATGTTGAGTAGCTCCCTTTGGGGGCACGTTACTCAAAGGCAATGGCAGAACCATGCTCACATCGCTCTGTCTTACTTCTGCAGTTTCCCATCACTTAATTTCCTTTCATAGATGATATTCCTGAGGTACCTTTCCCTTAAATCTGTTGCATTTATGTGATCTCTCATGAGCTGCACCAGGAGGTTCTGTTGGAATTGTAATGAGATGAACTTGTTTTTTCTTGGTTATATGGGGGATGCTGTTCCTACAGCTGAGGCAGGCAGAGGGGAGGGCGTGCTTGTCTTTTCCAGCTATATCCCATTGCAGATCTGGTCTGATCTGCTGCAGAACTTTACACACTGGGATTTTGTCACCCATACTAGCTTCTCGGTCTTTTATTTCCCCCTGAATGTACTTTGTTTGGATAATCTTCCCCTACGTGTGAGATATTTGCTATATTTGTTGTATTCTTAATCATAATTAACCATGTAGATACCTTGTAATTTCTTCCTTCTCAGTGTGGGGCTGCTCTTTTCTTGTGTTAGTAACATTGGGATGCCATCCAGAGGGACCTAGACAAGCTTGAGAACTTCATGAGGCTCAACAAGGCCAAGTGCAAGATCTTGCACCTGGGTCGGGGCAATCCCTGGTATCAAGACAGGCTGGGGGATGCAGGGGTTGAGAGCAGCCCTGCAGAGAAGGACTTGGGGGTGTTGGTGGCTGAAAAGCTGGACGTGAGCCAGCAATGTGCACTTGCAGCCCAGAAGGCCAACTGTATCCTGGGCTGCATCGAAAGCAGTGTGGCTAGCAGGTTGAAGGAGGTAATTCTGCTGCTCTGTTCTGCTCTGGTGAGGCCCCACCACTGTGGGGCCCCCACACTGGACTGTGTCCAGCTCTGGATGACTCAGCACAGGAAAGGCATGGATGTGTTGGAGCGGCTCCAGAGGAGGCCACAAAAAATGATCAGAGGGCTGGAACACCTCTCCTATGAGGACAGGCTGAAAGAGTTGGGGTTGTTCAGTCTGGAGAAGAGAAGGCTCCAGGGAGACCTTATTGCAGCCTTTCAGTATTTAAAGAGGGCTTATAAGAAAGATGGGGACAAGCTCTTTAGCAGGGCCTGCTGCAACAGGACAAGGGGTAATGGTTTTAAACTAAAAGAGGGTAGATTTAGACTAGATAGAAGGAAAAAAAATTTCAGATGTGTGTGGTGAAACACTGGAACAGCTTACCCAGAGAGGTGGTAGATGCCCCATCCCTGAAAACATTCAAGGTCAGGTTGGACAGGGCTCTAAGCAACCTGGTCTAGTTGAAGATGTTGGACTAAATAAGGTTTATAGGCCCCTTCCAACCCAAACCATTCTATGATTCTAATATAATCAATGTACTGTCTTGACTCTGAAAACCATGAATGAGATCTTTGAACTAAGGCAGATACTGTCAATGATCTAGTGTAAATGACAGTGTTTCTCCCCTTACCTGAATTCATTGTTCAGTAACAATTTTGCAAGAGGCAGAAAGGCACAGGGCCTCTAGATGGTGTGATTTCTTTAAATGCTTGAGGAAAAAATTCAGTTTGAAGTCGGGTGTATGTTCTTCCAATAAACTTCAGTGGGCAGTGACTGTTACCTCACTCAGAGGCATCTTGCCATGTGAATTACTACCCTGCTTTTTAAAGCATAGTAAAGTTGACGCTCTAGGGTGGCTAAACCTGATTGTAGCTACTACTGTGACAATTGTATGGAAGGATTTGTATGATACTGTAGATAATAATGGGCAAGATAACTCTACTTTTCAAATCAGAAAAAAATGAAGATTGACTTTTTCAATTAGTCTTCTGGCTTTCTACAACTGTTCCAGGTTTCTAAAGCCCATTTTTATAAGAGTTTGCCATCCTTTTAAAAAAATTATTATTATTTGCCAGATAACATTTTGCCAGGTACTCCCCTTGCAGTGGAGGGAGTGAATGATCTTTAGTGAAACACATATGAGGTTTTTCATGCATTCCTGCAAGTTCCTTTATTCTAAAACTGATGTGCTGTCTTTGCTGCTTGGAAGGACAACATCTTTGCATGGAAATAGTTAACGATATGCAGCAAATAAAACTTTGATGGATGTTAGTCACTTATTTTATAAGTATGTGGAATGCTGAACAGCTCTTTAACCCTCACCACATTGCAAGGAACCGTGCTGCTTGTCTCGAGCTCTGAGCAATAAAGCATCATCCCAAGGCAGCGGGATAAGAGCTAACAAGGCTTTGTCGTACCTGGTTTTACGGATTTGTACCTCAGCTCCTGATGGTTCCTGTAAGTGTAGGATCACCTGTGCTGAAGTGAACGTTCCCCATCGTTCAGCTCCGCTTTCTCATCTGTGGTTGTGGCTGCTGAACCTGGAAAACAAAATATTGAAATGATGATGATGTGCATTATTTATTAAGAAAATCTTGCCTACAATTAAGGTTGCTAATGCTTCCTTATGACAGAGACATTACTGCAGGTACAAATCTAAAATATTATTTATGAAGATTTCAGTTTTATTTCATCTTGGTTAGAGACAAAAGTCATGAATCGTGAGTGGCACGCTAAGGGATGCTGCTGGGCGTTGTTGATGGTGTGAGTTGCGTATCCCCGCAGGTGCCTGCATCTGCCCAGCAGCTCTTTGAGCCTGGGATACAGTTGTGGTGTGTATCGGTGTGCTCTCCCTTGTGGCGATTATTTTTCAATAATTGATATTGAATATACATTATGTGTATGTAATGCATAGTACAGTTAAGCCAAAAGAAGAGGAAACAGAATCATGTAATGGTTTGGTTGGGTTGGAAGCGACCTCAGAGATCATCCAGTTCCGACCCCCCTGCCAGGGCAGGGACTGTGCAATAACCAACAGGACAGACTTTCTGGACATAAATCAGCTACTTCAGGCACTTACTACCAAAATACAACTGGCAAGCTTTTAAGGCAAATAACCTTTTAACTCCTGGCTTCTGGGGAAGCGCGGTCACCTCTCTCTCAGGGGCTGGGGCAACGCGCCTTGTGCGGGTTCGCAGGCGGGAGGAGGCGGGAAGGCGGCCTGGGCAGCGGGCAGCGGGCGGGAGGAGGCGGGAAGGCGGCCTGGGCAGCGGGCAGCGGCACTTCGAGCCTGCTCTGGGCGGGCGGGGCCGGGCCGGGCCGCGCCGCGGCGGGAGGGAGGCGGGAGCGCGGAGGTCGCGGCGGCGGCCGGAGGAAGCGGTTCCGGGTCGCCGTCGGGAGCCAACATGGAGCCCGTCGGGCTGGTGGGGCCTCGCTGAGGGAGAGCCGGGCCGCAGCGGGGCCGCGCCGCCGCCATCATGTCGCTGGGCGAGTACGAGCGGCACTGCGACTCCATCAGCTCCGACTTCGGCAGCGAGTCCTCGGGCCGGGGCGGCTCCCGCGGCGGCGGCAGCCTGCCCGGCGAGCAGGAGGAGCTGCACTACATCCCCATCCGCACCCTGGGCCGTGGCGCCTTCGGCGAGGCCACGCTCTACCGCCGCACCGAGGTAGGCTGCCCCGGCGGCGGCGGGACGGGACGGGGCCGCGCTCCTCCTCCTCCGCCCCGAGGAAGGGAGGCCCGGGGCTGCCCCCCGGAGGACCCAGCGCCGCTGTCAGGGCGAGCGGGCGGTTTCTGCAGGCTGGGTGCTGGAAGGCGCCGGTGCCCGCGGGGCCGCGGCGAGGCTCGCCCCCCGAGGGACTGACTGACTGACTGACTGACTGACAGCTCCCCGGGGAGGACTGACAGCCCCCGGCGCCGCTCCGGGAACAGCGACGACTTTGGCCCTTGGTGTGGAAGGGCGCAGGGTTGGGGTTCCGGCACCCTTGAGCACCGCCAGTCTCTCGGTCCCCTAAAGTCGCAGGGAGATGCGGGGACTCATCTGACCCTAACAGATTCCTCGCTTTTCTGTGTTTTATTCCAGTCACAGAGAACCTGGGTGCATCTCATACAGCGTCATCAGCATTTCAGCGTCATCAGGGGAAACTGGCCCAAAAGCCAGGCCTCCCAGTGCTCCCATGTCATGCAGGCCCATCCAGTTCACTCACAGCTCTACTTTTTAGCAGCTGTCAAAGAAAAGCGCTTGACTTGGTTCCCAAGGGAAGTCTTTCATGCTTTTTCTGGGGGAAGGCTATCCCGAGGCGTCAGGGCTGGAAGAGCTGTAAAGGGGTGCTGTTCACTTACAGCATCTGGCAACATGGGTGAGCCTAACAAGGGCAAACTAAATTTGTTCTCCTTTCCTTGATTTTTTAAAAATTTGTTTTGGTTTTAGGAATACCTGAGTATTTGTGATGCTTTTATACAATATCCTACGGTTATGGGGTTGGAAATACACTGTTCTCCCCTTATTGAACCAAAATGTGTTTAGCCGTTCTTGAAACAAAACAAACTTCCTTGGAAACCTTGAGTATGGCTTTTTTGGTGGGTTTTCTCTTTTTTTTTTTTTTTTTTTCTATTTCCCCAAAGCAAGTGCTGGCCGGCTAGAAAGATGGCTGCAGGCTGTCACTCTTCCTACCAACAAACAGAAAATCTCAAAACTTACTGTTATGAAGAACCTTTGTCAGAAATCTGTAAAAGGGAGGAAAGTGTTTTTGCTTTTCCTGAAACTTTAATTTCCTGCTATAAAGGCACATACAATTCTTTTCATAATAGTGTGTTTTTAATTTTAAGATGTTTTTATATTTCAGGATGACTCGCTTGTAGTGTGGAAGGAGGTGGACTTGACCCGGCTGTCAGAAAAGGAGCGTCGTGATGCTTTGAATGAAATTGTTATCCTTGCCCTGTTGCAGCATGAGAACATCATCGCGTACTACAATCACTTCATGGATAACACCACGTTGCTGATTGAGCTGGAGTACTGTAACGGTGAGATCCCTACTGCCACTTACAAACAGGCGGCTGCCGCGTTGCCCAGTCACCCTCCTGCAGAACCTGCAGAGATATTCCTGGGGTGTCCTCTGGGGACTGGAGGAGTGGAGATGAATTCTGTGTAGCACCTGAAGAAGAGATTGAAAACCCTTCAGAGATCAGAGGAAGAAGCCCAGTAGTTAGTTGAGGCAGTAGTTACTTCAGCAGAAATGTTTTTTGGTAGAAAAGGCTATCATCATGTTGTTACCATCTTAGGCAGATTGCTTTCACTGGGACAGGTTGCGGAGGGCAACAGTGTCTTGCAAAGTGTTTTTGAAGGGTGTCAAACACCCTGGTTGGCAGGTTGGCCAAAGCTGGTTTTGCTTCTCTGCTTTTTGTTCTCGTGCGGGGTGGAGTCCGGTGCAAGAGCAGGGGAACATTGGCTCTTTGACGCACCATTTACTTCAGGGGTACTCAGCGTGGGCTATTTAGCTGCCCTGAAAAGCCAGCATGCTTGTGGCCCTTGTAAAGTCATTGGAGGGCATAGAGAGAAGCTGTGTAGTACTGATGTCTGCATGTGTTTGTTAATGTTTCTAAACTGTTTCGCTTTGGGATAATAACCAAGTGATGAGTATATAGCCTACTTTGCCTGAATATGTCTGAGCAGTGCGGAACTGGGCACATGACAAAGAGGGAATCTCATTTAGACTTAGGGATATTGGTTTTGCCAATGTGTTAATAGTTGTTTCTGTGGCTTTTTTAAAAGTGTACAAGTCCCAGATAATTGGTGAGTAATTTTTAAAGTAAGGCTAGACTAGTTGTTATCTGACGCTCCTCAGAATCCAAGGTTTTTACTGTTTAATTAGCATGTCTTTTCTGGAGATCTAGGAAAGACTCGTATTTGAGCAAATGTTGTCCCCGTTTTACAGTGGAGGAAGCCAAGTTACGGATTTATTTGCTTGTAGTTCTCCATGTATAGCACGGTACCATAAGACCTGGATTTGTCATGGGGTAACATCACTGAATACATCTGAAATAGATTTGGGAAGAAATACCATAGAAAATACATTTGTTGGAGAGAGAATAGGCTGTGAGAAGGGTAGATGTTATTAAATGAAACAAGGAAGAAAGTAATTTGTTTTTCTTTATAGCATGTGTGCATAGAGGTGTTGATTATCTGAGCTGAGAGCTAATTTATCTCATTTTATAGAGTTTTGATGATGTAGTATCAGTCATGCTGCTCTTTGGTTCAGAAAAGCTGCAAAAAAGACGGCAGAAGAATCAGAGATGAGGAACTGAATTCATTCAAAGCCTGTGCAGTCTGAATTGCTAGGAAAGAGGTTCATAAGAAGAGACAGAAGTGAACCCTTTGGTTAAATTGTGAATGTGACAGGTGATTTGTAAACAATTTGCAAATGTAGATGTAAGGCAGAAAAAAGAAACATTGAGAGGTTATAGCAAGGCTGAATGAGGAGAAATTAAGTGAAGAGAATCTTAATTAGAATATCAGAAAAATCTTCCTAACATGGAATTCTGAAATAAGTCTGTCAAGGAGCCAGAGGAGCCATCGTGACCTGTTTTGGACATCCACAACTTGACAGGCTGCTGGAAATCATACAGCAGAAAGCTGCTGTGCACCATACCCATGGGAATTCGAAAGGGGCTGGTGTTCTGTTACTATTAGGACATAATATATGATAATTGGGATATGGAATAGCAACAGGATGTGATCAGAGATTTGGGGTTTACTGGTAGGATACTAATCTGACAAGGGGTCTCAGTGCCTGCAGCCCTCAGCATAATTTCTTTCAGCTGTCCTTGAAGTCTGCCGTCTTGCAATTGTGAGGTGCCCTGAAGAGTCTCCTGATTTCAGGCTTCTGTCGGGGGTGCTGCTGTTGTGAATGCTTTGTGAGTTCGGCACAGATTGGCAGGGCAGATGAAGGAGAGAGGCAGGTTATGGCTGGACAGGGAGTGGGGAAAGGCAGGAACTTGTACTTTTAGGGAATGCTCTGAACTTAGAATTGCTTTCTTTCTCTTTTTTAATGTATTATTCATATGCAATGCTGAGCAGGACTATCTCACGTGATTTGATGTGCAGGTTCTAAAAGTTTGTTATCCCAAGAAGCACAAGCAAAACCTTAGGGGCTGCTAGCCTATCTTACTGATTCACTTTTCAGAGAGTATTAAATGGTGGTGTTCAAAAAGAATAATCTCTGTTTAAGCTTAGGTATGCCAGTGAAGTTCTTAGATGGAAGAACTCAATTTAGTGGGTGCCTGACCGGTTTAAGTGAGGCGTGCTGTGGGAGAGCTGCAGTGATTCATCAGATCTCTTAGGGGTTTGAGTATTCCCAGCAGTACCTGAGCAGAGTAACTGCTGCCATTAACTAAGATGAACCTCTGTGTCTTTCTCACTTGCTTATAATTACAGGAGGGAACCTCTACGATAAGATTCTGCGGCAGAAAGACAAATTATTTGAAGAAGAGGTAATTTGGACTGATGTGAGGGAGCACTGGGGCTGGCCTAATGTTCTGGTGATCTGGTTATTTTGAGTATTTATACAACATTTTTTCTGTAGTGCTGGTGGGGAATTTCTGTGTACATCTGGGGCCTCACATCCTTCCTCTCCTGTTGAATATTGCAAGCATTTATGCACTATCAAAACATTATTTTCCATTTTGGCTGCCTATAAGCAGTATAAACCTCCAAGGGAGGAATAATGTAAGAGAGCACTCAACTGACTTTGGTCACCGTATCACCTTGGCTAACATTTATCTTTAAAACTTCTTTCTGTGTTTATTCCTGGTTGGTATTCAGTATCTCTCGTCTTAACCATTTTGTAAAGTCTTTTCTGAGTAAGTACCTTGAATCTATCTCACCATAATTTTTTTTTTGTTCCTTTTTCTTTTATTTTTCTTAAACTTCTTTTGTGCTGTCTGCTTCCACCTTATGCTGAGATAGTTAATGAATACACTTATTTTTCATATATAATGACTTTTAAGGCCTTCTGGCTCATGGTGAGTATTAAATGTTCACAGTTCATATACCCGAGAGCCCAACTGTAGATCTTTCCCAGGTGGCCATTAGCTGTCATCCCTAAGTCTTTTTGCCCGTTGAATTCTGTGACACGTGTCAGGACAGACACTATGAACAGCACTAGAACAATCTACCTTTTGGAGTATCCTTTCAGAGATCTCCAAAACAGGAAATTCTAAATTCTCATGCTCCTGAGAGAGCATCTAAATGGTACAGTCAGGTCCTCTTGCTGTGCCTCTGTGTGACAGGGACGTATGGGGTTTTGGGGGTAGTTTTCTGAGCCTCATATAAAGCTTTTATTCCTACCTTTGCAGATGGTGGTTTGGTATCTCTTTCAAATCGCATCAGCTGTGAGCTGCATTCATCGAGCAGGAATTCTTCACAGGTAAGCGTGGCAATGCGGTGCAGCTGAA
>JAVSBS010021555.1:0-27595 GCA_033124195.1 Coracias cyanogaster
TATAAATATTGCAGGAATTCGCAGCCCCAGGAATGTGTGCTCCAGAAGACAAAACAAAAAGTCTTGCTATTACTAGTCCCCGGTATTTCTCAACCGGGGGAAATGGTGGTACTGCAGGGCTCAGGCGCCTCAGCCCGATCCACTTGCCCGTGCCAGCGTGTGCCCACCCGTGAACGTGGCCACCAGTCATCGGGCCTGGGAAAGGAGCAATAACCACAAGAGCAAAATGCATCAGTCTCGCTTGCAAACGGCCACTTGCGACTTCAGAAGGCTGCAGGCAGCATTTTACAGCCTGAGTCCAATGGTCACAAGGACCGTAATGGTCTCCTGTGTTAGCAAAATCTGTCCCTCTTAGAGGACCCCGGCCCTGGAGAGGGAAAGAAGAGCCCAGGGAGATTCCCTGGGCGGATGTTTTTCCGCATCCTTCACCTTGCTTGCCCTGAGCTCTGTGGAGCGCTTCAGCCAAGGGGTGGTGAAATCTCAACCACCTTCGGTTCCCACTCTGGTTGCCTTCCTATCAAAACAGGAATGCCATGTAAGACATGAAGTTAATCTGGCACAAGCGACCTCCCGCCCCACTCATCACTCTAAGCCTCTCCCAGGCAAACACACATCCCTGGAGATCCCTGTGCGTTGTGGGTGCCATGGCCAGCTCTCTCCTGGGAAGCACAGGACCCTTGTCTCCAGAAACATGGCCATGCCTGGAGTATTTTCGTTGCGTACCACCCAGTCCCAGGAACGTGACGTCCCCCAACAGTTACCACACTTGATATTTGTAGATCCACCTTCCAGACATGCTGTCTCACTGATTTTTAGGCTGCATTCCCCACTGAAGTCTTGTCAGATTTTCAGTGGTCTGCTCCTCACGGGTGTCATGCACAGATTGTTTAATACATTCCTTGTGTTAAACAGATTGTTTAATATAACCCTTCTCCTTCAAAGTACGTTGCAAATACTTAAGACCCAGTTCTGTGTATCCTCTTCCTTGGTAGGCGGCAGGACTGAAATCCAACTAAGCAACAATTTCAGCGCCGTTTGATGTGGGTGAGGGAAGTGCAGTGAAGCAAAGAGAGGAAGCCTCCGGTTGGGCCAAATCGGTAGGACTGCACATAGGCATGAGGTCTTACAGGCATCCTCATCTGAAGGGGTGGGAGAGATAAAGAAGAAGTTGCAATTTGCTCCAAGTCAGAAACCAGAAATTGCGTTCCTTATGCTGGCAGGATCCTTAACAGCCGGAGGACAGAATGCTACGTTGTAAACAGACATAAAAGGGCAAATGTGAAGACAGAGAAGCTGAGTACAGGGAGCACCCTAAGGGTTGTCAGACACCAAGGGGCAGGTGATTTACTGCGATAGGGTGGGGGGTTAGCATTCAGACCTTTCAGGTATGTCTTTAACAAATAAACGAAGCCCATCTTTTCTTTCATGTTACAGCCCATGATTATCAGGGACTTATATCCTCAGTAGAATTTATCAAAACCCAATATATCATTTGCAACCAGTGAAGGGAAGGCTTTCCTCAGGCAAAGACAACAGCAGCTGGTGGGCTCCTCATGGACCGTGATTGTCCATATGGGCAGTGCCCATGAAGGACTCAGGGCTAAGACCTGCAAAAACTCCAAGTGCCTACACACATCCATAAACCGCAGAGGAGCAATCTCTGATGCCAAACACAAAGCTAAGCACACACACTAATACTAGAAGGAGCAGAACTGAAGACCAGAATCCAGACAGATGATTTGGAAAGATAGAAATGAGCATGAGGAGGAAAGAAGATAAAAGATATAACCATTATATGTCACAGAAATAACAAAAGATTGTCTTGGGGCCCACTTGCTGCCCCCTGAGCCCACCATCTGGGAGCACCACTATGGAAGGAGATGCATGGTCTCACAGAGAATAGCTGTGCTACCTTATTACAGCACCTGCTCCAATGTCACCTGGATTTTATGGGGACAGAGGCAAGGGGAAAGCCCAGCATGAGGCTAAAACCAAGTGTTTTTAATGCAAAGGAATTACGTAGAACTGCAATGAGAGGGTAGTTGGGGCCAGGTGATGAGGCAGAGCCGCCAAGAGAAAGGTGCAGGCCTGGGCTTTTCTGAAGCAGGCTGTCAGGCAGTGATCATGATGCTGCCTCTGTGCCGCTCCGAGTCCCCCCAGCCCTCTGATGCACACCAGCCACCTGATCACAACCCCAACGTCGAGACAAACCAGGCTGGAGTGGGATTAAGGGGCAAACTTCACTAAAGGCCATTTTTTTGCAGGAATGATGCGAGAGGACCTTGCATGTAGCATGTGCAATGTGGTTATCGACACCAGAAAACGTCAACAATAACCCAGAAGTCCACCAAATTTGAAAATTCAGCTCTGGGTCTCTCCTAAGGGGAAATGAAGCTTCTGGATTTGTAGCCTGTGTTCCCGGCTCTGGCTCATTCACACTGTGCAGTCAAAGCACTGAGTGGCTTCACACAAACACAAGCATTTCTAAAGCTAGAAGTACTGCAGGGCACAGGGCTCTGCAGGACCATTTTGGTGGGATATGCCATGGAGTTACTGAAATTTTAGGGAAAAGTTATGATTAGAAAGAGCAAGTTTGGGAATCTTGGGAAAAAGATTTTCAGCCTATGGCTTCCAAGGCACTGGTAAGGATAAGTGTGCTTAACAAGTTCCTGAGTGCTTCCCCAGCATTCATTTCTGCGTGGCCAAGTCCTCCTGGTGACTTGCACAACCAGCAGGGCTAAGGAAGAGATTTACATGGGGAAGAGAACTCCTAGTCATGCCACTTCTCCATTAAGATTTGGCCAATAATACAAGGCATGATTGAGAACACTTGGCCCAAAGCACTGGTGAACACAGCAAAACCCTGAGCCTCGCGCTGCAGTCAAGTGGGTGATGAGGTGGTGCTGGCTGGAGCTGACATTTGTTGTATAAATGGTTGGTGGCTGTATTTGTGCCCAGGATGGGATAGCTTTGGCATCAAGTTCAAAGGTCATAAGAGGTAGCATATTTTCCCAAATAATTTATTGAAAGAGGAGCAGAACCTGTGAAAAGGAAGAAAGCAGCTGACATTAAACCTATTTTAACCCATGCTGGCGGTGATCTGAAATAAACTTGCTTTCATACAATGCCCAGTATTATAAACCACCTTATAAACCACATGCATTCCAACTGTGCGGGCTGCAGCAGTGCCACAGCACCTACTGATGTAAACATGTTGGTAGGACAGTTCAGTGTGAGAATTATTACTACATCCCCAAACTACTAAATTTTATGCTTCTAATTTAAGAACAGTAGAAGTACGCATCTCTTCCATAAAAATGTCTCACTAAATATTTGCAAGTTGTGTTCATTTCTGTATTATAATCTGAATTCAAGGATGTGGTAGGATGGAACTGGTGCTCATGGGACCATTGAACCACAGGTGAGTGGCAGCAATTTTCGGTAACACATCACTGAACAGTTCTTTTCTGCATCGGTTCTTAATTGTGTAATTATATAAACATTCATCCTTCTTCAACAGGCTCTTTTTTCAAGGGTAGCTCTTCTAAGCATCCCCAAAACACCCTGGGACATCCTTGTTTATCTTTGATTCAAAGGCATCTTCTGCTCTGCAGCTTTGAATCATAGACTTGTGCAGGTTATTTATTTTTTATTTCATCTATCTGTTTATTTTGGTTAGCTATGAAATACGAAATAAGTCTGCACAGAACTGGGTGCTCCCTGATAGCTGAAACAACAGCATGGTTGGAGCTAAGGGGCGCTCCTAAGCAACCAGTGCTTGTTGTGTCTGCTGTGCCACTGCTGGGGCCATACGGTTGGACTGTATGTGGCATATAAGGTGGTTTATAACGCTGGGCTTTATATGACTGCGACAGAAAGTCTGAGCTTGGCCTGAAACTTAGCTGTGCAACAACTGACAGCAGAAAACTTGAAGCGAACAGAACATTTTTGTTCATTTCCTGTGGAAAAGAATAGTAGTAGGGAGGCCTGATAAAGAAGAAAATAAAAGGCTGGGATGATGGGCAGAGCACAAGCAGCAGCCTCCTAAGAGGTGATGGGTTGGGCGAAGCAGTCCAGGAACAGCCTGAGAATGGAGCTGATTTGTGCTTGTCGCTGTGCAACAAAAGGAGTGAGTATCAATGCAAAGAGACAGAGAGATAAACCTGGGCCAGGGGCTTTGCTCCAGTGATGGCTGCAGAGGGGGATGCTGCAGATGGGCTGGGCAGCACGGGATCTGGAGTAATCTCTGGCTCAGCAAGAACGGGGTTAGCAGGCTTTCCAGAAGAGTTATGGTCAGTAAGTCATGACACCTGCCTAGAGAGGGACACCTGAACCAGTCACTCATCCATACTCAAAGATGGCCTTTACACCTTGGCATTAAAGCCTGGCTTTGGCAGCACTCCTAGAGCAGGTTTCATTCCCTGCTAATCAGCAAGTCGCTGAAGCTTTTGCACTTAAAATATATGTCTCAAGTACCTTGCTGATTGACGGTCTCTTTTCCAGGGAAGATACCTACCAAGCACCATAAGCAAAGCTAGACATAATACTGACAGTGAGGACCACCAAAATTTTTTTTGAAAGCTGGGCAAAGAAATTTTATATTCCCAGCTTTGCTCTGCATGTTAACTGTTGTAAGAAACCCAGTGTCACTTTGTGCTGACCGCCTGAACAGGGTAAAATTTTCCACTCAGCCATTCTAACCAAGGCTATTACATTTTCTTTTCTTTTTCTTTTTTTTTTTTATTAGGACAAAATGTACCTTTAAAATACAAAAGATAATTCTTTATCTCTGAAGGTTTCATTTAGAGCCATGCCTCAATATTTGCCCGAGACATTTGCATACCTGGAAGTGTCTCATATGTGATGATCCCTGCAAATGAAACACATTGTTGATTGAGTTTATTATCCCAAAAGATGATATCGTGGTTAAGGTTTGTATGTGGTACATCAGGAGAAAAATACAGAAGGGTTGAATTGAAATAGATTTTAATTCTGCCAGGTATACTGCTGAAGTTAATGAAAGTCAGTTAGACATACATTTGGCTGCTGTTGCTAACTGAACAATACAAGTAATAACAGAGGCATCTATTCAATTCCTGATGAACATGAGTAATTTCCATTATCTTAAAATGTGTAGGAGTTATGAATTATAGGTGCGGAGATTGCCCAACACTTTCTCATTATTATATCTTGTTGTCAGTTGCTTATGCATTTGCCAAAGTTTAATGCATCAAGCTGAAATTTCCTATGCTGGATATCGGACTTCAGCTGACTTTATTTGTTTTGGTTTATTTTTGGTTTTGCAAGTTTTATCGAGAATGGTGCATCTGTCTCCAAGAGCAAGGTTAGGAGAAAGTATGTTGTTTTGTCTATGGTAAGCCAAATTCCTTCAAACATTTCTCTGAGAAGATGTTTTACTGTCATTCATGGAAGCAAAGAGCAAAAATTTGGCAAAAGGAGTCAGCCAAACACCAGAATTTGCTTTTCAACACATTTAGGAAATTATTGCCAAATTTGGACCATGTCTAAGCTTTACTGTCTTTGCAGTTTGTACATGCTCGGTAGAGACTTGTTAAATCCTGACATCTAAAAATCCTATCTAGGCCGGACATGTTCCAGCTCAGAGCCACAGAAATCTCTCTGTGGTTGGTCTCCAAATAAAAGGGCTGGCTTTAGATTTCCTCTCGGCACTTGCGAGACAAGGTCCGCTGTGTGTGCCTGCACAGCAAGAGGGAAGAGGAGGGAATTTGATTTACTCATGGGGAAATAAAGAGAGGTGCAGTGGTTGTAAGAGTTGGAGAGTGAGGAAGAAGAGGGATAATATGGGGAGGGAGCAGCACAGTGGGAGAAGGACAAGGGCGAGAGTGGAGGGAGGTGTTGGCACAGAGGGGTGAGCACCAGGGAATCAAACCCATGGGAGGTGATATCCACAGAAGCAACAAAGGAGGAGAGCATGGTGATGCAATATCTGGGGCAGTTAGGAGAAGAAGGGGAGGGAGATGGACCTGCCAAAAACAAGATGATAACTGCCCATCGTTGGGCAACTGCGTTCTCCAGACCTCAAATTTACCACCACTGGACATAAGGCTCCATGTTCCTCTGCTGTCAGCAAACAGTGACAAGAAGACGTTTGTCTGCTCCAACACCGTGCGTTGGCTGATCAGCATAAATAATAGGCTGCATAGTAAGAGATAATGTTGTCAGTAAGATCCATGCAGCGTTTTGTTACAGAAGTTGAAAGCTATGGAGACAATGACAAAGACGGCTGTAATTAAAGATGGTATCATAAGGCGTTAGCTGCAAGGACAACCCTAATTCTGATGTTTCTCAACTCTGAGCACTTAGCTTTGTAGATTAATTTTTTTTTTAATAGCAAAGGTTTTCCTATTGTTACTCTTAAAATATAATGCACAACGTGTAACACTTGGGTTAACTAATTTCTATCCTTTGGCCCTGGGAATCTGTACCCGTATGAGTAATGTTTGCACACATAAAAAAATCACTGGAATTAATTGACACCACTTATCACCTCCTAATTTATGGAGTAAAGAGATACTGCAGGACTTGCCCACATAAAATACTGAACATGCTAAAGTTAGTCCAGATTGGTGTATAATTGATGGAAGTATTTTAAAACAGTATCTGCTCCCTCTTGTCAGCTTAGACTTTATTGTTTAGATATAAATATATAAATATGTTTAAAATAAACATATATTCCAACAGCAAGTAAGCATCTGTCTATGTCAAGCCTTATCATAGCTATTTGGGTTTTTTGCATTTCTGTTTCTCTCTGTTGGTGGCATTTTTACCTTCTCAGGATGGAACTGTATCTGGAGCCAAAAGAATAAAATAAAGATGTGTCCAGGTCGTACATGTTCCAGCATATTTATTCCACTCTCAGGATATACATCCTGTAAGCATCAAAACAAATTACTCTGCAGTACAAGGAGAGTCTATGGTTTGACTGTTTCTAAGGGAAAATGCAGCTTGACTTTTCATGCTAGAGAAGAAGCTTTGTTTTCATGTGACAAGCTTTTCTTTTTTAGTGTAATTGCAAGCGAATCAGGTATGTCAAAGAGGCTGCTTATTGGGGTCAAATGAAATAATGACCAGTGTCCCTCAGTGCTTGTCCCTGGGGGAAGTCTGACACCCAGGTGAGGAGAAGAGCTACCACCTACTGCCCTGAGACAACACAGCGTGGGCTTCCCCTGTCTGGAGCATCCCTCACTTGGGGTTTCTGAAATCAAAAGGTAGTAAGTACATACTCTATAATGACCAGCATCATAATGATAGTAAAATGGGAATTATGCAGGGCTGCAAGCAAAGGACAAATTTTGAATGAGAGAAGATGAGTTCAAAGCATGTGATTAAATAGTGGTAGGCTTAAGGTCTTAATTCTCCTCTCCCACTAGGCAAAGCAGGAGTAACTCATTTGTAGTCAGTGAAGTTACAGAGATGTAAAATGGCATTGGAGGAGAATCAGGCCATTGTTCTCTGCAAAACTCACTGATAAGACATTAATTACTAAAGAGAAAATGCCATCAAAAGGATTTAAAATGCTTTGTAGAACTCAGGAGACAAACTCATTAAAAGCCATGTTGTACAGGGTATTAGTTCCAAATTTGTGAATGCAGAGAAGGCGAATGCTGCACTACAGATAAATGGATGATCATTTTGGAAGCCTTCTTCAGAAGGCCTACTTTCTTTCAAGGGGGGAGCCAACCCCACACATTACATCCAGAGATGTGAAACAATTCCAGATAAAATAAATCACCCTGAACCTTGGTCCATTTCACATACTGAATCCCAGCCAACTGCCGTTGTTTAAGATTTGTAAAAGTTTACTGGACTCTGTTTCCTGCCCAGCCTGTGTCCCCTTCCTCCCCTTCACTCCCAGCTCTTGTCTTAGGTCAAGCAAATCTTGGAAGCAGAAAAGCTAAACACCAGTCAGACAGCATCATGTGCGGTCTTTCTGACTGAACACCCAGTTAAAGTGCTAAAAGTCCCACTGGGGAAAATCCCAGCTCCAGCGATACGATAAAATCTACAGTAAAATTCTCATCTGACTCTCCAAGAGCAAGACTTCACCCTCAGGATAATCCCCAGATAGTTTTGCAGACCTTGGTTGATGAGATAGGGTGACCAACTATTTGAAGCTTCTGATGTCTTTTTGAACAAAAGCCCCAAGCTGTTAACCCTCCATTAAATCCACAACAAAGATGAAGCTTATATAAGAAAGATGAGCAAAGGAGTTATCAGTGAGAAGTGAAAAACATGACCATGTCACAGGGGACTGTGCTGTGTGCCCCAAGCACTGCAGGTGCCATGCTTTGCAGTGGGACCCTTGATGCTGAGACTCCTAGTCCAGCATCATGGATGTCTTGAAGGCACATTTTTGTCCCAGGCTTTAGCAGTGGTGAACAGCATGAATAATTGCCCCATCTGTCTTCTGCTTTGGACATGGGCAAAAGCCCTGCAGCAAGACACTGGGAGTCAGACTTCTTGAGGCTGAGGTCCACATCTGGCTGTGTGGTGGGACAAGGGAGGCAGGACAAGAAGAATAAGTTGTCACATGAGCCAGGAGCAAGGTAGGGATGCTGGAACAATAGGTCCCTAACACATTACCTGTGTGTAACACTGTCCTGTGATCTGATGGGGTGATTGCATTCCTGTGTGAAGTACAAGTCCTTTTGAATGTCCCCTACGTGCTGGCTCTTTCTTGTTGCTGTTGTTCAAACCCAGCCACTCGAAGCAGGAGAAGGTTCAGACTATGTCACTGGCGTCATCACGTACTGATCACACTTTGAGACTGGTGGCAGGAGCTCAAAAGTATTATTCACAGTCCCTTGAGCTGCCAAAGAGGCCATCCGCTGCAGAGGAGCAGGAGTGGTTCCCTGGCTCATGGGAGGAGGCATCTGCCAGAACAGCAATGCCCTCAGCTGCAGGACTTGCCTTGTCATCCTCATCCAGCCCTGGACACTTGCAGTGCAGATTCCTGGGTGACGAGAAGAATAACAGGTACCTAGCTGTGGTCAAAGTGGTAGTGATAACATAGTCTCACTCCTTAAAACAGAGACAACCTGTGCATCGGCCAGACACTGCCCTGATTCTGTCTCTCAGTGGACAGTATTGCAGCCTCACAGATGTCATTTCTGGCCAGAGTGACACAGTGAGGCCACTCAGTGTCGCCTTTCCCTTGCACATTGGGCTGGATGCTCTTCTGCTACCAGGTATTTCAGACTTCTCCTGCCCCATGTAGTTTTTTCCACAGTTGGGCTGGACTTAACTGGAGTGTTGTGGCTCTCAATCCTGTGGTATAATTCTGGGCAATAATGCAGATGATTCACCTGCAGGTTTTTTTGATCTTTCCTCCTCCAGTCAAGGAGATCAAGTCTGATCAAGTGAGTGTGACCACAGAGGCATGTGGGCAGAGTGACTAGCGGTGCAAAGTCATAGACACAAAACAGGGAATGACCTGGAGGGTGTCCAGCTGTATGGTTTGAGGAGGGTAGAGGTTTTGCTTGTCCTGTTACAATGGCTGCAGTAGCCGTGAACATCCCTGTGCTGGACTGTGTTGCTCGCTGGAGGGGCATGTGCCCAGGCTGGCTGACTGCAGATGGTTGAGACTGTGGGAAGCAGGGAAGTGTGTGCCATTCGTTGGCTGGAGAGATGTACAGCATGAACTCCTTCAACTCAGGTAGTCACTGGCTACCTGGGGCACATCTGGCCTGGCCTGTGCTGTGTGTGATCCCTGGCAGCAGCAAGAATACATGGTCATGGATCAAGGAAGAACCTAGAGATGGTATGAGCCAGAGGAGCCACTCAATGGTTCTGGGCAGGGCCAGAAGTCAAGACATATATTAAAGGTCAGGAAAAGGCTTAGAAGCAGCCACAGTGGGTTTAATTTAACAGATGGATTAATTGCAAGCACTGCCTGGAGCAGCCAATCATCGAGCTAACCCTCAGCACCGAAGCTAGCCAGGAGAGTGTCCTTATCCAGCAACAGGTCACAGATGGGGGGAGCCCTAGCAGAAGGAGCATCTTTTTTTTCTGAGTGATATATTTTGAATTCAAATCTGCATGGGACATCTTTTAGTAATACATTTATACTAAATTGCAGAAAATCTTAAAGATCTCCCCTTAGTGTGTTTGAAAAGGCATCTTTTCAAAGCAGGCTAAAAAGTGGATTAATAGTACGAAATAAAAAAGAATTAAAACAGCCAACATCAAAGTCATGGCTGTGCTGCTGCAGTGTCCCATCACTGGACATCAGCTTGCTGGAACTGTGTCCGTTCCAGTGTTTTGTTAAAATACTGCATTGGGAACAGTAATTAAACAGATTCTGATGATGGTTTTTAAAACATGCCAGCTGGCTCCCATCCACTGTCGAAGCAGAAACATTGTGCAAACTCATGGTCAATGATGACTTTGATCTTTGAAGGGCTTTGTAGTGGCGGAAGGAAATGGGAGGATAGGAGGGAGGGAGAAGGGTGCAAGCAGCGGGGAGAAAAAAGAGAAACATGCACTAGAGTGGGAATTATCTCCTCCACCTTGACAACAGCGATGGGTGCTTTCTTCCTTCTCCTCTTTCTTTATGTGGGGTAGGAGGCATAGTCATAAACATCATCTTAAAGGCCAAGTTTTATTAATGGCAACCCATATGAATTACAGAATATTCTCACATATGTGCCATTGGAATTGTTCCGTGAGTAGCTTTCTCTGCATGCTGGCTTGCAGTAGTTGGCTCTGCCAGCACATTAACGTGCAATGGACACTGGACAGTGTTGGAAACCTTTGGGAAAGAACCTGGGACAAAGGTGAAGAAAAGATCTTCTGTGGCCAAGAGAATCATAAACACACATGCTATTCAAATTATCTGTTTAGACACTGCCTGAAATGCTACAACAGCTCTTTAGGCACAAGGAAAATTGTTGTTTCTGTCCCACAAGGTTCTATGTCTAGATGCTGCCTGAACAACGATCAGGGATAATGGACAACCACAGCTGGCAAGAATGAGCAAAGAGGGATGTCTCTACAGTTCTGAACAGTTAGTTTAAATTTGGTATGACTTCCCATGTTAACAGTTAACAATGGGCACAAAGAAGGAGTCTCACATTGTCTTTTTTAAGCCTTAGAGATATGCAGATAGTTTAAGTAGAAGATGTTGCTGATTTCTAGGCGTAATGCTAGCTGTGCCTTGGTCAGCAATGAGCTTGTGTCCCCAGGCTGTGTTGGAGGGCTCTGAATATTGGTGCGCTCTCTCTCAAGTGAACCTCACTTCAGAGATCACAGATGATTTTACTCTAATACTCTTGTAAAATTCTTTATGGAAGTAGGAACTCGGAAGCTGCCATGCTTCCGTAGTAGCATAGGAAAGCTAAAAAACCTTGCAAATATCTTCACATTGAAAATAAAAATCTTTATTTCCCTTCAAAACTCTTCACTAATGTTAGATAATGACACTTAGAATTTTTTCCATCTTTCTTCTTTTCTGTAACGAATGACATTTTAAATTCATTAAATTCCAATTTTGGAAGGACATCTTTAGCAGCCATAGGGTTTTGGTGTGACTCCTAAGAATTTCAAAGAATAAAGTCCTTAATGAGCTCTCCTGTGCTTTTGCATGCACAAAAGATACTGACAGTGAGAATAACTTTTATTTTAGTTCAAGGGTTCTAGCAGACAACTTAGTTAAGGAACTAACCCTGCATCAGCTGAGCTCCCAGAGATGTCAATAATCACCTATGCGCACTCCTCACCTGCTTTAATTGTAAGGTGAGGCAAATCAACATGAACTCTGGTGGAAGATTTTTAAGCTAAAGCATGTCCTCCACAACTGAATGGCAGTAGTTCAGTTTTGTATCAGAACCACAAGAAAACAATAAGCTGAAAAAGATAAGCATGTTGTTTACAGGATAGCATCTGGCCCCACTGCAAGGAGACCTTGAACTGGAATGCAAGTACAAGCAATGAATCAGTCTTGCGTTTTATACCAGTCATATCCTCTATGTGGGCATGTTTAATTGATTTACAACTAATTAATAGCAAATAAATTGATGTAAATCAGTTCTAAAGCATTTTAAGCGTGCACAATGTCATTCATCCTCTTAATTAAAGTCCTATTAATTAATGCAGTTTTTGTGTTTATGCAAAACATATTGCAAACTTCTTCAGATAGTACACCTTGAGCTCTAACAGCAAGAATGGCCATGGCATTGAATCTCCCAGCAATAAGGAGAAGCATAAATGCCATGCCCAGAGGAAAGATCCTGACAATTATGTCAGCCGTGGACTTAAGGTAATATAATTTCTCATGTGCTTCTCTGATGTGCTTCACACAATTTGAATATCCCTGCTTTCTGAGTTTGGATGCTAAGGCAGGCTTGTGGAGATGTGTTAAAGGAAGGCAGCTGGAGCTCAGAGGCTCTCCACTGACATAATGGAAACCCTCCTGCACATATCTACTTGATCTCTGTGTCGGCTTGCAGGCAAGAGACACAAAATAACAACAGGCCTAACTAAAACATACAGTCTTTTGGTCATTATTTTAGTGCTGGGACAAAATCCTTGTCCAAAAAATTGGAAATGAAGAACAGCTCTTGCTGTTGCAGCAGGAAGGACTGAAGCAGGTCAGTAGCCACTGCTGGAGGAGCAGCCACTTCTCGCAGAGCTCCTGGCTCCCCCGGCTCCCAGGTCAGCAGCCACGGGTGCTGCCAGGACCTTGACATAGGACAACACCCCTGAACTGTCCTCACCCAACAAGGAGCCAGGAGCCAGGCCTGCAGGCCAACCAAAGGAGTAACTCCACTTCAGAGGGTTCACCAGTGCATCTGTCCTGGCGCTGCCAGCTTCCAGGACACTGCTCCCAGCACTACTGAGAGCTGCTGGTGCTGCAAGGCTGTGCTGCAGCTGCAACATTTGCCACCTGCATTTTTAATTGGGTTTCTCCCAGATGGATAGACATGTACATACAGGGAAATTATAATGCTAAATAACGACCTTACTGGTCATTGATTAACCTCACCTTTCCCAGATACATGTAGAACTTAGAGCTGATAATAAATGCTACATCCTGTGATGGGCTCCTGCTCTGACTGCAGTAACACGGCTGCTATCATCGGTACTTGCTACATATGCTCTTTGGGAATGACTCTCTACAAAACAATAAAGGTATTGCACCCAACTCCAATGGCAGTTTCACCAGCTTGGAACTGCAAGTGGCTCAGTCACAGCACGGAAAGGTATTTTTAGGCATTTATCCATCCAGAGCTCTTCTGCTGCAGCAAGATGTATTTTCTCTAAGTGAAGATAGTAAGGCAGGAGATCTTGGTTGGAATCAGGGACTTGTTTACTCTAAGTACAAAAGGGAAACAAGGTCATGATAACTGATCTTCTACATCCACATCCAGTGAAGTCATTGTCACACCAGCCAGCCCTGGGGGATGGATGGAGGGAAGACCTTATACCTGAGCAGAAGTACAGGCACAGTTGTGTTGCTCGCAGGCAGCCAAGGCAAAGCATCACCCTGGGAGAGTGGGCATGACACAGGCAGGGGAGTGACAGGCACACAGAGTTTAGAATAGTCTTGACACAAAACCTCAGCATCAGACTGGGAGCTCTGACCTTCTGCCTCTGCTCTGCCAGGAGCACCTAGTATGAGGCTGCGCCTTCAGGTAGCTGGAGAGAGGTAGGTGGAGGTAGGTGGAGAGAGCAGGGGTGGCAGCACTTCTCCACTGCACAAAGCTGAGGCAGCACAGTGAACACTGGCAAGCTGTCACATAGCAAGAGCAACTCAGTCACGATAAATACAGCCACGCTTTGCTGGAAGGTCCAATACATAGAGCACTTGAAAATGTTGTCCTATATAGCTAGGAACTCACCTTGCATCAGTGGAGTACTAGACTCACCAATGGCAAGCTAGACAAAGCCTGCTAAGAGTAGTACTTCATTATGAGCTTTCCTTACTTAGTTAAATATTTTCCAAAATACTTGATGAAACTAGAGTCACGATTTTCATTAGTAAACTAGATTAGCCCTACCCTTATTCTTCTGGAGTGCTGCTCTGTCCATGTGAAAGGCAAAAGGGAGTTCCTAGGAGATATTTAGTCACAGCTTAAACAGACCTTGCTTTTTCAGTTAAGTTTGATGGCTCACAGAAACTTACTCCTCCCTTAATGAGTCCCTGGGGATCTAGTTGCGTATTTTTCAAGATCTATGATGCACATATGTATCTATCTGGCATACTCCCAAATATTTTCAAAGATAAAATGTTAGATGAACATCTGGTTCACACTATTACAATCTTTATTAAACTCTAATGTCTTCTCCAGAAAAGCACCATCTGCCACAGCTCCAGCCCTTGTTTTCTAACATGGATTTTTCTTCAGAAGTACACAATGAAATAAATCTTTACCGGTTATAATCTCCAGAATTTCCTGAGATGAAAAAGCATGGTGACAGTAGTAAGCTCCAGGAGTTGATTTGCTTCAAAAAATTGTAGGTTATTTTTTAATTTGGTAAGAAACCGTATTATCAAGGATACTAGCTCCTCTTCACGTTACAAAGAGTTCACTTAAGCGTTTTCATAAATCCATTGCTGAATGATTTGATACTTCTTCAGCAGCTTGGAGCACTGCGTATTCAAGCCTTGATAGTCAAGGTGCAGATTTTGCAAAACCTCCCTTGCTTCACACAAATGTTTTGGAAAAGAGACACAGCTTGCTATAGACATGTAGAAAGTTAATTTTCTTGCCGGTTTGGTTCATGTCTTTATGATCTCTGTTCTTAAGCCCAGTAGTACCTAAAAGCCAGGAGAGAAAACACCTCTATGCCATCATCTGCTCTCCTCTGCCAGAGACAACATGGTCAGGACACAGTCCGGAGTCGCTCATATCTTTTACATGACATTTTGAGATTCACTTCACTCTGTGCGATTTTGAGTGTCTAAATGGATTATAGTCTCCTGGGCTCTTAGGCCCTTATTCTTGCCTGTTACTAAAGTAAATCTAAATAAATGCTATTAAGAGGCTAAATTCAATTTACTGTCTATTGGTGTTCTAGCATCACATCAATAAGAAGCTGTGTGCACATCACTGTGTGCCTGAGGAGCACCATATAACTGATGCCTTCAAAGGGCTTCATAAAGTGCCAAGTCCTTAATGTCATGGTGTTTGGCAGTGGCCCTGCATGACTCCTGCACCTGCAGTCAGTCTTGCATGGAGGAGACAAGGCTGAATGAGCACATTTACCTGATTTCAACCCCCCTCAGGTACTCGGCAGCTGAAGAGCTTTGCACAGAATAAGCTGCTACTGAGGTCACAGAAAACGATGGAGACGAAGATGGACTCAGTCCTTCCACCTGTAGCTGGCTGAGGATCTGACTTGACGTGCAATGGCCAGGCAAGCCCCTCCACCACAGGCTACAATGGGTCCTTTCTGTCTAAAGAGACTCTCAAACCCTGAATTTATACCTGCTGAATCATTGGCATCAATGGCAGGAGAGAGGACAAATGAACTCCACAAGTGCCGCACAATGGTGCTTTCTTCAACATACCAGAGCAGGTCCCCACATCCCCCAGCTCTCTGTGATGGCAACATGCAGCTACACTCACGTTTGTAAATTCCTCCTGTAATCTGCTGCCTCTGTAACTTCATTTTTGATGCCCAGGTATTGCATGGTCCACGGTGCAGCACAATATGAAACCAGCCATGGATTCTGGGCCTTCTGCCCTTCTCCGCCAGCCTGCTCTTCTGGAGTGCCCTCCCCACCTATCACAAGAGCTTGCTGGAATTTATGGTCACAGCAGCAACAAAAAGGAATAAAGAGAAGTAACCCCACCATGATACAACTCCATGGTGAAACTGTTAAAGGGTATTCTACATACTACAAAAAATCACATACGTCTAGTCTGGACCTGCTCTTTGAAGAGTATTAGAAGGATGTACCACCTAGTGACAATAAAACAGATAATGAGTACACCTTTTAAACAAAAATCTAAAATTAGTTCCAGATGTGCTGATGACAAGAGTGCTTTAAGAAAAACTGTCGAGAGGTATAAATGGTATAGAGATTTTCATCAGAGTTATGACCTAGTGGGTGCAGGTTCACATCTGTATCAGCTTCACAGTATGTTTCCCAAAAGTGAAGGATAAACAGGTAGAAACTGAGATTAGAGACAGTGGGCAAGCGTCACTGGAGCCAGAAATGCCTACTCGCGCTACAGTGGGCATGGGGAAGGTACACATGGCATGCTGACTTAGGGGAAACTGGAGATTTTTCTGCAGAGATTTCCAAAATATGTACACCTTGGGGGCGGAAAGATTCATCCTCCCATGGAAATGGACGCCAGCAAGAAGGAATTAAGGGAGACCAGGCAGCCTATGGCCACAGCTACCCCAGGGAAACATGACCTTTTCTTAGTAATACCTGGATTTCAGTGGTGTTCCAGCTC
The DNA here is from genome assembly GCA_033124195.1 of Coracias cyanogaster. Classification (NCBI taxonomy): domain Eukaryota; kingdom Metazoa; phylum Chordata; class Aves; order Coraciiformes; family Coraciidae; genus Coracias; species Coracias cyanogaster. The sequence goes on from JAVSBS010021555.1 coordinate 16,452, forward strand.
AGTCCTCATGCTCTAATATCAAAACCAGACCCTGAGTGTCTGCTGAGAGCAGCTAAAACCACCACACCTCTCCTGTTGGGCATTCCCCTACCCCTGGTGCTGCTCTTCCAGACACTGCACAGGTGCACAGCAATCCCAGAAGGTCCATTAATTATCCCAGCTGAAAATGGGGCTAAACCCACAGTGGGCACAGTGCAAGAGTGTCTTCTCCAGCTGTGCTTATTGCATAAATATCCTTCTGTTGCTCCTCTAGTGATACATCCTTGCCAAACAGCCAGGGCTCTCAGTATACCTGCTACTAAAACTGAAACATGGGCAAGTGGGGAAATTTTCTTCAATATCACAGGAGATCCTGTGCTTGAGGGTGGCTTTTGCACCCTGTCCAGGGCTGACAGGCTGCTCCTCCGACCATCACACAGCAGGGCCCTTTAGAGGAAGAGAGGTCAGAGGTGGGGGTCACCTCTGCTGCCCTCCAGGTCAGAGATCAATTCCATGGCATTCCTTTAAAAAAAAGAGTGAATGTGTAAACCCGCCAATGTCACCAAAATTCCTTCTGACCATTAAACAAGCTAAAATAGGCATCCAGAGCTGCAGTGCCCGAGGATTATCTATGCAATGTGGTTGTATGGTTGCAACCAGCTAATGAATTTTCACTGCAGTTTTACATACCCGCTTACACGCATTGAGCCAGAAGATTACAGGAACTTGCTGCACTGGATAATTCCAGCGAGGTACGAGGAGTTTCATCCCATTGCCTGAGGGCAGTTTGATTACTCTGAACAGCGTGTTGCAATCCCCAATCAAAACATTTCACTCCGTTCAGTACGCTGCGTGGGAACATCTGGCAATTTATAGCAGAACGTCTTGTTGCATTTAATGCCCAAGTATCTCTTCCCTACAACCTATTTTCATTTTACTGAATAGAGACCCAATTTCCTGAATTTTTAAACAGTCTTGCTCACATAATCAAATTACCATGATTACTCGGCAACGATTTCAAAAAGTCTTAAAAGCGTTTTCTGACTTTGCAGTGAATTCCTGTTACATGTAGAAGATTTTGTAAACACTTTAAATTAAATGCTTTTAATTCAATCAGAAGAGTAAACAGTGTTTGTTTTTAGCTATTCGATGTATTTGAGCCACAAGCATTTTTCCAAGTGAGTGGCTACGGGGGTTTGTAATGCAACGCAAAGCAAACACTGAGAATATAAAATCACACTTGTTCCAACAGGATTAGAGAGTTTATTCTAGCAGAGTTTCGAAGGATTTCAAAGAGAAAATAGCCAATTTTGTTGTTGTTGTTGTTGTATGGGAGTTGGAAAATATGTGATGCCTGGTCAGTGCTCGTTACTTGGTAGGATCCCAGTGGTACTGTGCAGCCCGCGCTCCCACTGGGTAGCAGGGCAAGGATGCCATTCATTTTTCACAGTCTCTCAGCCCTCTGCAGCTCGCTCTGGTTCTGCCTTTGCTCAGCAATCACTTTCACTGCGTTTTGTTCGCATGAACTGGAAGCCAGCAAAGAACTAAAGCCTACTTCTGGCATGCGTACAGCAGTTGATGAAAAATGTACCTACTCCATGCTTTCTCATGTATGCTTTTTGCAGACCATGTAGAAGACATGATGATAAGAAAGGGAGTGGTTTCCTTGTCCTGGGGTGTGGCTCAGAGCCACGTGAAAGGCCCCAGCCCTTGCTTGGACGATAGCTCTTGCTCGCATGATGTGCCACTGAACCTCTCCCTGCATCCTTCCTCCTTTGCCATCCATCCCCGCACCTTCTGCAAAGGTCTCTGGTACCTTTTGCCATCGTTTCCCATCAACACTTCCTGCCTAGTCTGGAAACACCCAAAAGCACAGGGCGAGCATCGTGCCTCCTCTGCTTCCAGCTGTGTTGAAGCCCGTGGTGGCTGGCCATCCTCTCTCCGACAACCCTGCTCCCAAAGCGGGGGCACATCAGGAAGGTATCAGAGCTTTGTACGTGACCACAAAACCTTGCCCGATTCAAAATATTAGGCAACTCAGAGGGGTTACTGCAGACTCTCCTAGAAATATTTCATAGGTATCACACTCCAATTTTTCTCTTGTTGCTGGAGGCTGTGAATGCTTTGCTATGGATGGTGGTTTGCAGGTCAGTTTGCGAGCCCCCGCCCATTTCTTCAAATGTACTTGTTATTCCTAAGCAGTCACTGAATTGCTTGGACAGATGATTTGCAGGTTATGGGTTGCGCACAAACTTTTTTGTTTCAGCCACTCACTATTCAGGACTTGTTTCGTGCAACTGGCAATTTAAGTGATGCGGTGTCATTTCTGATCCCAGATTAGATGGCTGAAGTATTTTAAAGAGAAGAGGCGAGAACAGCAGACAGAAAACAACGCCATTCTGCTGCAAAGACACATTTATTCTACAGTTCATCATCAACTTCCATAGGATTTTTGTAGGCATCAACAGTGGTCTAAATACTATCAAAATGTCAGTAAGATAATTCTACCATTCATAGCAAACTGAACCCAGGGTATTAAAAAATATATTTAAAAAATATATGTCTTTTACCAACTAGCCTTGTGTGTGTGCATATATCTGTGCACTTTTGTGTAGGAGTACATGCAGCCACACAAACATAAAAAGAAAATACTAACATTAGGCTTTGACTGTGAAAATATATCATTTTGCAACCCTTCCCCAAAGTTTGAATAAATGTTTAGTGTCACCCATTATGATACCAAATCTCTCATGAGATGACGATTTAGTGCTCAGTTAGCAGCCCAAACTACTCAGCAGAAAAAATTAGAGAGGAATTTTTCTTTGTAATTGATTTTTAAAGTTGGTGTTCAAATTCAAATAACATTTAGGCACTGAATGATACCTAATTATTTCTGCTTTAATTAAGGACTTTGGGGTGCCCTAGAGAGCCTGGATAATAGAAGTGAAAATTTATGTTGCTATTTAAGGTTATTACCATCAGCAGAAGCCCTGTTATCACATAAAACCAGCTGTCCACATGGATATTTCCAAAAAAGTGATAGCGATCCCCGACATTTTGGGGCAGGGCAGCAACACACTGTGACCCTTCGCTGCTCTGCGACTTTTCCCACCAAGGGCTGGGTGGGATCCCAGCAGGATTTTTAAGGCTGTGGAAAAGCAAAGCTTGGCAGCGAGTCCCCCCACATCAGCATGTTTCAGAGCTAATGAATAGTGAGAATTCAGGTGTGGTTTTTTTGAGGGTTCCTTTTCACCTCGTTGATGATCTAATGGTCACATTCATTTGACCAAATTAGCAAGGATGTGTTTAAAATAGGGAAAGTGAATGCCTCCACGGGAAAATTTAGATTCTGAAGAGTTATCAGATATTTTTGTCACATGGGTGGGAGGATTTCCCCATACAGCTTGCAAGATGATATTGCAGAAAGACTACTTATAAGGGTAATATTAAGCAATAGTCATATTTTTAGCAATCTTTTAAGAAATATAGCAGCTGAAAGTGAGAAGAGGGAATCACTCCCACGTGTAGGATCTGCTTTGCAGGCCAGTGTTTGGGATGCTACCAGTAGCTATTTCTGCAACAGGCTCCAGTGTGACACCATGAATCATTCAGCTTTCTCATCGGTGTGTATTGTCACAACTTCCATAGAAATGCAAAAGCAACGGCAAAGCTTTCACAATAGGATCCTCAGTCATGAGGCTGTTCCTCAACCTAGGAAATATCCTTGTCCATAAATCTAATAGTGTGGAATTCCTTAACGGCAGCTCCTTCTCAGGTGGCTGCATGGCATTCCTGTGGTGGGGAGGGACATGAGAAAAGCTATGACCCTAAACAACAATGATGGAGTGAGTTAAACACTATCAGTTGTCCTGCTGGAAGTCCTCTTGCAGTTTTTTAATCCCTTTGGCCTGGCTACTTTTATTTAAGAAAGCACAATATAAATTAACACAAAAAAATTACTGAGCATTTTGGAAACATTTCAAACTTTATAACCAGCTGATATAGTCAATTATTTACAAAATATCGAAGCAATGAGATTATCGCTGCATTTCTTGAGAAACTGAGGGACTGAGGAATTAATTTTTGTCTTACCCAAACCACGAGTACTTGGTGCCAGTCGTTTGCAGCACCCAATAGGGTCTGTCCTTGCCATGTGGGGCTGTGAGCAAGATCTACAAATGGGGCGGTGAGCCAAACACTGCGCTTCTCCTGTTAGACCCATCCCCTGACCACATCCAGGTCCCATCTCTGCTTCTTGCCACACATCTCCCTTGCCAAGCCTCTAGCCAGAGACCCTTATATAGCAGCAGGGGTCTTGGCACAGCTCTGGGTACTGTGGTGAAGAGCACTGGCTGGTGGGCAGGGGGAAACCCCTTTGGGGGGCCACATGCTTTGCCCATGCAGCAGGATGAAGCCTGCACATGACCCTTGTCATGGCAGAGCAGCCACCATACGGTAACTTGATGTGCTGACAGGTAAGGAGGATGGGAGGTGTCGCGGTCTGGGCGCAAGCAGGTGGGCTCTGTTGGGCTCCCGCAGGTGATCTGGCTGCCCACGCACAAGGTCTAGCCTGCTACCATGACGTGGTGAATTACCACGTCAGGTCCTTTTTTTAATATGCAAATATTACACCCCTTGCATTTACGTATTGCTCATGTATTTTTTCTAGATGAAAGCCCTGGCAGGGTAGGGATTGTACCATATCAAGAGCACATAAAATAAATGAAACTCTTCTCTTCCACAGCTGGATGCTACAGCGTACATGGTGTCCACCGCTGGGGCCTGGCAATTCACTGACACAATAGATCAGTTGTGGACACTGGCAGCTAGTTAGACACAATGTGAAAGCTTCTAATTCCTACTTTTCATCATTTTATCTCACCACCTTGACATCACTGAGGCCGTATTTTATTGGTAAGCTTTGGAAGCCAGTTAATAACACCATGTAGGAAAGTGCTATGAGTTAAGCATTGATGATGCAAGGGGGCTGAGATTTCAAATACCTCTGCAGACCGAGGAGATGGATACTGGGATGTTTGTTGTTTTTTTTTTTTTTCTTTTTCTTTCTTTTGTTTAAACTGCTGCAGGTTGTGTAGTTCATTTGCAATTAAAATACCAAAGACCAGGCAGCCCCAGGAATACAGTCATTTTCAACTGTGGCAGTGAAAGACAAGAATGTTGACATTTCAGTGAATGTTATTCACAGCCTCTTACTTATCAAAAGAACCATGCTATTTAAAGGTAACTAATGGATAAAATATGAATAAAGATTAAACTACAAAGGCTACAAAAGGATTATTTAGAGCACTTCCATTATGCAGAGTCCTGACATTAATATTTAGACACTCATGAACACTTACATAACTGCAGCTTATTTTTAATGGTCTTCTATCTTGCTTTGTTAACAGGCTGACAAAATGTAATTTAGGACTATAAGCTGTGAGCCCCACATGGAGAAGAAAAGGCTGTAATTCACATCATGCTCTGGCTTTTAAGACTTAGGAGATGATGGCAATTGTATGGCAGAATGCAGCTTGCAGGGCAATATCCATTTACATGCCATTCGAGACCCTCAGGCTATGTGAAGCACTGCAGAGTGCATCATAAAAAGAAGGAAGAAAGGAAGACGATTTAGTTACAATTGAACTGACATGATGGCAAATTAATTCATAAGGTAAGGGGAAGAAAAGAAGCCCTGGTTCTGTCGCTAGGCCGTATATCCGCTGACTTGGGCACATCTCTAACTTCACTTTGCATCACTGATTCATCACTCTGGTTTTTCTGTCCTTCCCTCGATATGAAACCACAGGAAATGGGCAAAGCATCAGATCAGTGTTTCCCAGGCAAACAGAAAGTCAAGTGAGCCAACAATAAAAAGAAAAAAATGCTGGTTTTGTCTATACTAGGAAATCAAGGTTATTAGTTAACATTTGGTTTCTCCTCATCCAGTCTGAAGTTAATTATTATTAAACCTGTTTTGAGAAAGGCAGGGCTAGGGCTTGACCCGCTAAGCGCAAATGTCACCAGTAATTAGCCAGGACTGTACCTGACATGCTCCCTGGGAACTCGGTGTGGGTGACAAGCAATGGAAGTGCAGCTGCAGCACATGAGTGGCTGAGCTGCCTCTAATTTGCTTTGCTGCAACTATTTTCCACTCAGAGGCACCCGCATGCTCGGGCCCTGAAGTGTGAAGGCGAAGTGCTGCTCCTGCTGCCTGTGCTCTGGTGCAAGAGGCCCGGCACATAGAGCTGGGGACACAAGGCTGGGCAGCTGCTGCAAAGAGAGGAGCCCCGGCCACCCTGCCATCAGAGTCTGGGTCTATTGCTGCGCCACGTTTCCAACTTCCTTCTCAACTAAACTGCCAGTGGAGAGTCATGGTGACATGTAGGTCTGGCTCTTGGACCATCTCTGGGGGAGACCTCAGACATTGCTCCTCTCATTCTCCTCCTGGAGCTCCTCAGGGAACAGAGCAAGGCTCTGGTTCAGCACCAGCCTCTCCTTAGCCAAGGCCTGGAGACTAGGCTGCTGGGATAGCCTCTTCTGTACAGACAACCACTGGTGGCTGGCACCTTCTACTCCTCATCCCGTTTCAGAGGTATTCTCAGATGGACAGTTTGCTCTCTGTTGGCTTTAGTCAACAATTTAACTTTCCCCACTATGGCTGGTACCAAGGAGGTCACAGGCATGAATGATTCACTGGAACAGACTGCCCAGGGAAGTGGTGAGGTCACCATCCCTGGAGGTGTTCAAAAAACGTGTAGACATGGCACTTCAGGACATGGTTTAGTGGTCATGGTAGTGTTGGGTTGATGGTTGGACTTGATGATCTTGGAGGTCTTTTCCAAACTTAATGATTCTATGATAAGCTTCTGTGTGATTTCCCAGGCCTGCCTACCACCTAGCACCTCCCAGCCAGGCATAGGTGCCATAAGCCTGGCTGAGGCCTGGCTGCATCCTTCCTTTGATGGAGCCTTTCTTAGGAAAACAGCCCTCTAGAAGGTGTTTGGTGGTCCCACAGCTTTGCCAAATCAACGTCTGAGAAGGTGTAGCCCAGAGGCCTGCTAACAGTGGTGGCAGGTAGTGTCCTCAGTGTCCAGGTGAATTGTGGGGGAATTTGGGAAAATCTTGGTGAATTAGTCTGGGGGAGGGATGGACACCTGTGCTGTCTGCTAGGGCTGCTGGAGAATACCCTTTCCCTGAAGACGTACTTGAGGTCTTCCTAGGATGACATCACTTGGGTTATCCTAAACTTTGCCTAAGGTTTGCTTTTAATAGACACTGCAAGTTGCCAGGCAGCCTCCTTCCTCTCCTGCTGCCAGCAGGGGACACAGGCAGCTCCTGAAGGACTGGCCCTCCCCCTGATCCACCACTGCTACAGGGAGGATGGTGGGCTCATGGCTTTTTGGTGATGTTAATGCAATAGTGTGGTGGTGTAACTACACAGGTCTCAACATTATGTCACTGTGTTTGTGTATAAAAATGGGTGTGAGAAAAAGCCACTTCAGCTCTGAAAATTTTCTTTCTTCAGCTCTTACTATAAAAATAAAATCTACCTCTTTTGGCTTTTTCTGATTTTCAGCTTTACTGAGAGGACCTGTGTCTTGAAGACATTTTTAATAGAGAACTATAAGCCCCAGGTTTAACCTGTGGCAGGTAAAGGAAATAATTCAATGCAGAATTAACTTTACAGAGGACAGGCATTGCCCTGAAGCTGCAGCCAGAGCAGGCACCTCGAGAGCTCTACCAGAAAAGAATCAGCAGGTAGAAAAGTCTGAGGAGCCTGAACTGGGATTTCACACTGAAATGGCACCAAGTGGCACACGCTAGGAAAAGCCACATTGCCCTACAAGGAGCTGTAGGAAACCAAAAGGCCACAACAGGTCCTCCAAAGATCAAGGGCACTGTGAGAAGCGTGAATGAGTCTGGAGAGTGGCTGTCGTATGTCTGCTCTGAAGGCTGCTGACTTGCAGCAACAGAGAACTATGCAAGACAGGATGAACAAATCATCAGCTGGAAAGAAGATGGACATCTCCTGCTCTGAAGACGGAGAAAGAACTTAGGAGACCTTGTTCATACTGTATAGGAATGCCACCTTGGGTAGGCAAAGTGTCAACTTCTCCAGACCCCAGGAGGGGGAGGAAATGCTGCTGAGAGCTGCTCTGACTAAGAAGGCTTCAGAGATAGCCATGACCACTGTTGTCCCTGTGCCTGGGAACAGGAAGCAATGTGACACTACAGAACTGAGCTAACAAACTCCCTCCTGAACCACACTGGGGCAACCTTGCAGGTCCAAGCCATTACAGAGGGCTGCAGATGGCAGCAATAGTGCGGTGAGACAGGGGCAGCTACTGCCTACCTTTGGACCAGGAGCCTGAATCCTGCCAGAAATGCCGATGTTTGGGAGGAAGAGGCAAGAAAGTCCTGAACCTGCACTGATTCTTGGGCAAATATAGCAAACTATAGGACTTTTGTTGTGCTAACAGCAATGTTAGTGGTCTTTTGGTTAGGCTGGGAAGGGCAAGGAAGAGGTTGGTGCCAGACCTACAAGTGTCTCACCAGAGCTAGTTACTGTCTTGTGCAGCAGCTTGTGTTAGCCTTTGTTAAATAGTTACAACTCGGACTCAGTAGAAGCAGATTTCTGCCAATTCTGTTGCTAAAAGAGGTTTCTAAGCAATATCTCTACAACTTGCCTGTATTTTTATATATGTAAATACACCAATGTGTGACTCCAGCTCAGGCCAAACTATGCATAATTCATAAGTAGAGGGGCTGTCAGCCTAAGTGCTTCAATGGAGCTGGGAAAGGGATGTGACAAGAGATGCTGGGGACTCCACTCATTTTCCATGGGCTCTTAGAATGTTGGCTGCAATGCTGTTTGTGAAGACAAGCTTGCTGTTAGTGGGTAAAACTAAAATTTCTCTCCAATCTACTGATGTCCCAGGAAGCAACATGGGTTAGCTGATGTAGAGAGGTCACACTTTTAAAATGGCAGTGTCCTGTCCTCACCTGATAAATTCAACTGAGGAATTGTCTAAGCAACACTGTACAAAATGATACATATTCCTGTTACTGAACATTTCTCTTGCTTGGGTAGTATTAAACAAGAGACTTGTTTAGGCTTTGTAATGAAACAGTTATGAAGAACATCAAAAAAACTTGCTGCAGCTCTTTCCCTGTGGTTCTCAGGGGCTCTGGAAATCCATAGTAAATAATAATATTACCACATGGTAAATAATAGCAATGAGTTAGGCACGCTGTTCAATAATGCCCTGCTTGCTCCCAGAGCTTTGAAGTAACACAATTTTTAAGAAATGCCTGCTAGTACCATGGATGGAGGCTTTGCTGTGCAGGCTTGTACTAAAGCCAGCAGATGCCAAAGGAAGCAACTCCACAGGCCAGCTAATGGACTTTGGAACTGCCAAGGCATGCCAGAACATGGTCAGAACAAAGACCAATTCTGCCCTGGTAGCAGGTACTAGACAGTGCCATTCACTTAATTTCACTTTATATCTCCATATTCTTGACTCAAGGCAGTCCATTAAATATCAATGATTTGTAAATGCTGTGTGCTGCAGAGAGACTTCTGCTTATTTCCTGTGTGAAACTGTTTATTTATTTCCTGCAAAACCTGTAGACTGGAAATTCAGGCTTTTAAATTGAACAACTACTTTCAATTCTTCCAACACAGCAGGAAGTCATCATATTCCACACAAAACCATTGGTAGTAATAAAAACGCAATATAAAACCCAGACCTCACAAAGAAAAACTCGTCTTCATTTTTTAAACCTTCTTCTTTGCAATAGTAATACTCTTCACTTCCCTCTTGCTTACTGGTACTGTAAGCCCAGATGGGTCTGCCACACTGGTTTAATTTTCTCCTTATAATATTAAAAACAAAATCACTACCAGAGACATGTTTTATCAACCTGCCGAAGAATTACTTTTCCATGGTACAATGGCTGCTGCTTTCTTCTGTCAGCCTGAATTTTTAACCTCTCTCTTTATGTTGGACTGAGCAGCAAAGGATGGGGATTATTTTGAGGTACTGGAGAGTAAGAGGTTTCAAAGATATTTGGTTTTAACTATTTCTTCCCTTGATGACTTCTCCGCTCCCAGGCAACAGGGCAGCACGAGGAGCAAGGAAGCCCCCGCACAACTCTTGTCCCAGCTGTGGACTGCAGAGCAGCCTAAGCTCTCACTCAAACGTGAGAGCCCACACTGTCCACAGGCAGCACAAATGCCTGAAACCTCCCTCCTCCTAAGGTCCCGAACCCACCTGGTTCATCCTCACAGCACAGGCTCAAAACTTCACTGAGTGTCAATGGGAAGTGAGACTTCTTTAGGGAATAAAACACTTGGGTTTGGGTCCATGAACACCTTCTGAGCCCAGTTCTTTAGGCTTCTTGTAGGTAATTTTGCCTTGGATTTCATCATGGATTTGTCTTGATACTCTCTCACTGATTTCCTTGGCGTTACCTGCTGGTGTCGGGACTGTGGCTAGAGGCAAATCGATTCTCTGATGTCCTTGCAAATGAATTAAAAAATCATTTCAAATACAATTGAGAGAGGCTTTTCAGGCTCCCGTGAACAGCCACCTTTCAGAGCTAGATAATTCTGGCTCCAGATCTTTTTCCTGAAAATACCTTGAAAATGAACATGCAGAATCCCATAAAATTGGTTGCATAAGACTGAACACATAGTTGCTGTTCATAATAAATGATCAATCTAATAAGGGAAATTTTAGCATTAGCTCTGTTTTAGTTTCCAAAATAAAAATTAAATCAAAGAAGAGAATGAACTGACTTTTCTAACATTCTAAATTACAGGAATGGCTTTCCTCCTTGTGCTGGTTCAGCCCTCATCATTTTATGCTGCCATCAGTTGCCTGATCACACAGGCCAACACTGAACGCAGCAACATACCCTCAGAATTCTTCTTTCAGACAGTCCTGCCATAGGTTCCTGTGGGCCCAGCTCCTTCACTGCCCACTGCGGTGCCAGCATCGCCTGCTGGACACAACAGACAGAGATGGCTGCTCAGTGACCCTTCACATGGAAGGACACCACCAAGAGAGCTCAGCAAGATTCAACCAGCCCCAACAACAGCTACACACAGATCCATTGGCTTCTCGTTAAAGTAGCCTTGGCCTTGCCCCCCACCCCAG
>JAVSBS010021555.1:36312-51802 GCA_033124195.1 Coracias cyanogaster
CATCACCTTTCCAGGGATGGAGGTGAGGCTGACTGGTCTATAGTTACCCGGGTCCTCCTTCTTGCCCTTTTTGAAGATTGGAGTGACATTGGCTTTCCTTCAGTCCTCAGGCACCTCTCCTCTTCCCCATGACTTACCAAAGATGATGGAGAGTGGCCTAGCAATGACTTCTGCTAGCTCCCTCAGCACTCGCAGGTGCATTCCATCAGGATCCATGGATTTATGGATGTCCAGATAGCTTAAATGGTCCAAGGTCCAAGCACCTGAGGCCAGCCCCAGCCTTACCTGTGCCATTATAAACAAACAATATGCCTCATTCAGGTTTGCTAGCAATAAGGTAGGAGCAGTTTAGCCACCAAGAAGTGTTAGCGGGCTGGTGGGGATGGCACCCAGCAGATCCTGCCTCTGTCCATCCCAGCAGCAGCAGCCAGCACATGCTCACCTGCGATGGCTGGCGCGGCCCAGAGCTGGGGATAAGCAAGCATGTCGGTGGCCTGAAACTTGAAGAAATATTGACAGATGGATGGACTTTAATTTGTGCAGGCAAACTCTTACGTCGTTCTATTGAGGGTGATTGTGTACTGTTCCTGCTTTTCCAGTTAGTCTGAGGTGATTTTTTTGGAAAGCAATTGTTTTCTCCTGTGCGGTTTTTGGGGGTTTTCTTTGAAGCATGGACTGGGTGTGACTTTTAGCTGGCTTTTAATGGTTTCCCAAGGGGAGCTCCAAGGGTGGAGAGTCCAAAGGCTGTTGAGCAGTGCTGTACAAATGCCGTTTTTTACACATGTGGTGTTACCAATGATATCCCAGCACATGTAACAGAGCAGGCTGTTGCATCTGTCCTTCCAAGCCATCACAGCATTTTATTTCAGCTTTTATCCAAGGAAAAGACTGGAATAGTTTCTCCTGGGAGCAGCTGGTGGGCCTGTAAGCTGGGCCATGGATCTAAATCTACATTCAGTTCAGAAGTCCAACCAAAAGGGAAGTGCCATTAGACGAAACTTGCCCAGATACTATGGTTGCTACCTCCTTTTCCTCCCAGGCTAAGGATTTGTATTCAAGTTAACTTTCTATTTCTAACTAGCTTTTTGATCTAACAGGGTTGGCAGAGGAGGGAAAAGCTGTCATAAATTGTTTCCCTATCCATTTTCTTCAAAAATCAAATGAACTCTAGAGAAAGCTGTTTTACAAACAAAAAATAATCTCCAGTGGAACTCAGGAGACCCATCCAATCCCAGTTTCACACTGATTTCTGGAGCAGTCACTCACACACATGAAAACATGGGTGTAAAACGATGTGAAGATTCTGGTTCTGGAAAAAAAAATAATGTATGTAATGAAAAGTACATTTATATTAGGAATGCTAAATACATATGTATGTTTGTCTATATGTAAGATCTTCAGGCCAGTATTAATGCCGAGAATGTTAAAAGGTGGCTCACCATGTCCTTTTTATGCAACAGAAAAACTGACCAGTGATTGCTACCAGCTTCCTCATGCTTCGGTCTGAAATCACATCCTCTCTGTTTGCAAATGCCTTGGAAGGCATTACTTGAGAAGAGAAAGCATGAAGCAAAACCTGGCTTGTAAGACATTAGCACATATTGGCTCCAGAAGAGAAACTACAATGACAATTAGATTTGGCCATTGACAATGGAGCAGCTAATCACCGAAGCTAAAATCAGATTACCCAAAATGAAAGTCTGTTGCCTGGCTGCAGCTGAGTTTCAGATGTTCTTATTGTAAGTGTACCAAGAGGAATTGCAATCATATTATCCAAACAAGGGCCAAAAGCCCAAATCAAATGCCAGACAGATTAAACAGCGACTTCCTGCGTCCCCTCCACCACACGCACCCATCTTGCTGCTGAGCCCAGAGCCAGGCACTGCCCCTCCTCAGGCACCTCCTGCCGGGTGCTGCTTTTGGCTCTCCACCACCAGCGTCCGAGTCAATTCACAGCACCCAGCCATCAGCTCCAGTTTGAAAGACCATGTAGGTGTAAACTGAAAAGTCTCAGTATCTTGTCTTGTCGGTCTCTTTGCATTCACATGTTGGCTGCAAGGTTGTACTTAAATTTGACAAGTTTTACTCTCCAGTAGACACCCAAAACACAGTCAGAGAGGTGGTGCAATATCATGTTGTCAAACATTTGCTCTCCTTGGCATTACTGCAAATTTACTAATATTCAGCCAAAGTTTGCAGAAGGGATTAACTGAAAGGTCAATGAAAGATTATCTGCATATTGTAAATCTAATAATCAGGAGAGCTGTAATTTGTTTAAATTTAGGAAAAAGCCAAAATAAACTCTTTAAAGAAATTGCTCATATATTTGAGGGTAGCAGTGGGGTAATAAAAATAGAAATTATGTACATAAGACCTATTGTGGTATAGGAACTTAACCTCAATATATTGATTGAGGCAGTTCTTGTCCCTGAATTAATGTACGCCTACGAGTGAGTATTTGTTTTAGGGAAGTTAAATAGAAGGGCCATGAATAAATACAAAGGCTGGGATGAAACAGCCATCTGGAGAACATTAGATCAAGATGCGCAACTGAAGCAAAGAGAGTGTACATCTTTTGATCCAGTCACGCACAACTGAAATGAAAGTAAATGGACAATTCCTCTTACCTAATCATCAGAGAAGAGTTTGCAGCACATGTGAGCAAGCAGGACTTCTGGAGGGCTGCAGGCGGGGCCACCTCCATAGCATGAGGACTCCGAGTGTGCCAGCCATAGGTATCCTCATGTCGACTGCTTTGTCAGAGCCAGGACTTCAGCATAAGCTGTAGGTGGGCTTATGTTTAAACTGCTAAAACCACGCATCCAGCCTCCACACCGCTGCCATTTCCATGGGATTAGCAGCAGAGCCATATGGCAGGGCAAGCTTGAGATCAGCTCTTTGTGCAGCTGGAAGAGACAGAGTGGCTTTGCAGTGCCCTGCTCTGCCACAGCAGGGACACCCATGTAGCAAGCCAGGGCGAGCAGTCAACCAGGAAAAGATCCGTCCCTTTTGATCTGGATCGGTCTTGCAAGCAGTGGCACAGAGAGGAGACACACATTGTCATCTCTCTGCCTTGATTAAAGGTGAGGATCTGGGGATAGGGTTGCCAGAAACTGCTAAAGGGTGTGAAAGTCTGTACTTCAAGAACCTGAATTCCACCTCAGCTTTTGAACCCAGGGCTGCCTTGGGGCTGGTGCTGGTGTTTGGGGTGTGCAGCCATACTTAACACTAAGATGAAGGAGCAGGCAGAATTGAGGTCTTATGAATAGCTTTTGTAACCTACTGTTGAAATCCCAGGCAGCTCTTAAATGGCTGAAAACTAATCAGAAACTGCCTTCAGCAAACTCTGCTTTCCTGAGCACCGCTGTCTCATTGCCCAAGCAATACACTGCCCATCATCAATCAAAGCATGGAGCAAGTGCCTCCTGGCCCCTTAGTCTCTTGTTCAAAGATGTCAGCCAGCCATGGCTGTCATTCAGGTCTGCAAGCAGCCCTGGTCCTAGGTCAGTAGTGTGCTGACAGAAAACTAGTGGGTAAACATCAGAAACTTTTCCCTGGAGTAGCTGTTCTGGCTCATGTTTATGTTACTAGCCTGGCAGAACACCGAGCTTTTCTAATAGAGTTGTACCAGTATCAAGAAAGTTTTCCTGGGTGAATAAAGGAACTCCAGGAGAGATACTCTCAGATTAGACTTCTCTTCCAGCTTTACACCCCTTGTGCCTGTGGTGCTTTTGAAAATGGTCTCCTAGCCCATCCTAAAGATGCTCTGCTGCAACTGAACCTCAACAGTTGACCTGCGGAGTCTTAAAATGCTGATACAAACTCCCACAACATCCCTTGATCATCTTATCTCAAACAGGACTCATCAAACTAGTATGTGTGACTCTACCAGAGTGCTAAGGGTCAAAGACATCTGGAGGCATGGGTGTGCTGCTAAATGAGTACCCAGGGGTCTTGCAATCCCAGCAGAGCATGGGGCCAGGAGACAGAGGCACCTGCTCAAGGCTTGAGCAGGAATAAGCTGCCTGCTGACTTCGTGATGGGCAGCACATTGCCTGGGCAAGGAGGCAGAAGTGCTCAGGAAAGAAGAGATTTCTGAAGGCAGTTTCTGATTAGTTTCTTGCTCGCTCAGAAGCTGGCTAGGTTTTCAACAGCTGGTTCAACCACAGTAGCCCAAATGGTCTCCTAGCAGAGCGCTGTCTAGAGCAGGGAAGAAGAAATTCCATTGAATCCAAGGAAATAATTTTTCAAGATCCCATTGTCAACTGCCAGCTTCTTGAATAGCTTTTCCATTTCTCCCTGTGCCTGTGGTTTAGTCCTGTGTTTAACATGACGGGTTTGGGAATAGGAAGAATGTAAAGTCAACTCTTGTGTGCTGAGGGCAGCAAGTTGGATAATAACCTCAAAACGGCTCTGTGGCCAACAGCATAATGTTATCTAATAAGTTTTCGTCATTATTTTTCCAGCTCACAGAGCAAGGAAAATGATTAGTGAATGTCCATACACACACCCCCCCCCCCCATATATATGCATTTTCTGACATTGCAACACAAAATGTTCATGTGAAGAGTTTTTCAGTTTTTTCCCAAGCTCAAGCAGAAGCTTCTTAGAAGTTTGTTTGACTTACATTATGTAGGTCATTTCATAGTTTTTACAGGACAAAGATGATAATTCTGAAAAAAGAAGGTGTCAGTGCCTGCCAATTTTGGGAGAGAGTGGGAAGATTTTAAAATTAAATTTTCAAATCCTTGAAAAATTCTTCATGGAGTGACTTCCAGACAGAAACAGTGGCAAAGCTGGTTGAGTAACTGAGAGATGTGTCTGATATGCATCCCTTAAGGCTACCAAAAGTTATACTATGAGTCCTGTGACATACTGGTCACAATGGATGCTCTTTCTTAACAACCATCTGTTGAGTGAAGCTAAATGCTTCCCTCCAGTTAGGAAAGTCTATACACCAGCCCCTTACATCCACTGCAAAGACACAGCAGTACAGGGAGGGCAGCTGAAAAAATATGCTACACCTTTGAATAACAGCGCTGAGCCCTGACAGGTCCTTTATTTAAATCCAATCTCCAAGCCGGAAAAGGACTTGAAACAATTTTTCTGATAGGCTGTATCCACCACTGCCCCATCCATCCTCTCACTGGAGGATGTCTTCCCTTTGTGCTCAATAGTTTGGAAGAACATTCTTCTTTTTCCTTTGCATTTCACCGATTTTAAAACTTGCACAAGAGTTTAGAGGAAAAGAGGATACCCCATACCCCAGGCACTCACTTTTTCCCACACCTCCTGCACTGCCCATCTGCCAAGCAAAACTACATTGCAGAGGCAAACAGGAAGGAGAAAGATTTTGCATTAGAAATGGTAAATTTTCAGAGCAAATACCATATTCATATTTGTCAGGAACAAAAAATACAGTTTGTGGTCATGTGCAGCTGAATATAAATTAGTTTGCACAGCTGAATTAACCTTTATCCCTGCTGGGGAAGAAGAGATTTAGTTTAAATAGGAAACCCCAGGTCTTCAGGTAGCTCCATGTACTCTGTACTCCCTTCTGGCCCTTTTGGTCACACCACTGCAACGTGCCACCAGCCACCTCTGTAACAGGTAGGGTTTGTAAAGAAAATGCTGTAGTTCAGGACCAGGGGAAAGAAATACAGCTGAAGACTTTTTCTACCACATAGTTCTCCAGACATGAACCCAAGCATGCCTGCATTTGCAAACCTACCAGGAAGGCTCTCTGTGCTCTTATTTATTATCCAGGCTCCAATGTGGCTCCATGAAATCAAAAAATATTGTCTGAAAATTAGGTCAGGGTGACCCATCTGAAACAGAAAGGGTGAAATCAGAGGGTGAGGCAGATGTTTACAATGATAAACAAACACAATTGTTACCTTTTGTCCCATTTCCGAGTTAGTCTCTTATGGTCTATAGTTCCTTGTGTAGAGATGTGGCTTCAAGCTCCTGCTCCATCCTGACTGTTCACATAGGTGTTTCTGATGGACCTCAGTGGCTGTTCTTAGCTGTACTTACCCAGCACTAACAGCATCACTGCCTACTCCTGGAGGTAGCTGGCTCTATGCTTGGTGGAAACAAGACCTTGTTTGTTTCCTGCAGCTTCTGGAAGGTTTGGAGAGTAACTCAAGCCTGGTTTGGAGCTCCCTGGTAGGACTTCCCATCACTGGCACAGTGCTGTATGTGCTGGGCTGCAGAGAACCTGTCTGTCTGCAACAGTGACTGAACATGATGCTTGCTGCCTCCATCCCCAGGGGCTCTCTGATGAGGTCCAAGCTCCACAACTTCCTTCACCTTTTGACAAAGACTGCTGGAGATGATACTCATAGCATGCTGTGACAGCTGATTAGCTGATGTGGACTCACTAGTGGTCAAACACAGGCTGCCAGAGGTAAGATTAGGGGCTAGAAAAGAGAGGAAATGCCATATGTCTGAGATTTGTCCTCCTTCCATCTCTGTGCATGTTGCCCGAGTTGAGTTTGAAGGCTCTGTTGCCTGGCCACCAGGTGAGAGCTGGGGAAGCAGCCAGGCTATGACATCCCACAGCACTGGTTGTGGACAAGCTCCAAGGCAGCATGGGAAGAGCAGGTCCTGTCCTTTGCTGGCATGGCTGTCTCCTGTGCTCTGGCCAGGCCAGCTCAGGAAGGCAGCTGCCGCTCTGTGAGGAAAAGTCATTTATTTATGTGGCTATAGGCTGGGGAGCTGATATAGCCATCCTTGTTGAGCTGGTGGGTTTGATGCTGCTGGAGATACTGAGCTGTGATAGTAGCCAAGTGTCACAGGGTCCAAGTGCCAGCCTTGCGTTAAGCAACTCCTCCCCAGTAAGAAACTGGGTTCAAAAGAGCTGGGTACCCAGACCGTCTGCAGTGTAAGACAATCTTGTGCTTCATTGCTCAAATTAAATCTAGTAAATCATGGGCGTTAATAGGTAACTTGGCCTTAGATTACTTAAATGGATGGATGGATCCATCTCTGGTAACAGGCTCCCAGCTTTGGTGCCCTTATCCTAGATCGGCAGCTGCCTGCATCTCGTTCCAGCTCAGTGACAGTGGGAAAGGCTGAAGCAGGCAGTGACAGAGGAGCTTCTCAGGATCTTCAGTCTATGCAAGGCCACTTGAACATCAACTAGTGGCTGAAAATACATGCAGTTCCTGGAGGGAATGTGGAGCCCTAAGCTCAGCAGGGGAGCTGGCAGGCGGGTGTTTAGTCCTCGGTCCCTAAGCAAGAAAGTAAATACAGAAAGGCAAAGAAAAATTTTCCACAGGAAAAAAAAGGGGGGAAAAAAGTCAACTTGCACACATGATTTTTATATTGAGATGCACTTGTCAGGAGCCATGAAACCAACACTTCTCTAAAAAAGCAGAAGCCATGAAGGGCTCATTTGCTGACAGGCTCAGTGCCCCGTGGTTCTTGAACTTGAGACCTACAGGGAAGTACAATCATTTCCACTGTACAAAAACCCACTGGGCTTTATCATAGCCTGCCAAGGGAATACAGACGCCTACAGATCTGGAGGTGTAGCTCTGATCAGTGGGAAAGACTAGAAAGGCGGGAAAACTTCCCTGGGCGATCTGAAAGCAAAACAACCCCCAACCTTCAAAGGCAGCTTAGCAAGAGAAACAGATCCCTCAAGCTGATTTCTGTAAGCATGGCTTATCATTTCAAGTGCTGGAGGTTTCACACTTTAAAGTCTCACTTCCTCTACAGTGCTCACACAACATCGGTATAATAATATTTCCCCCTCCTCTTCGCTGTCAGTCATTATCTTCCAGCCTCCTGTATGTCTTACCCAGACCGTACGTGATGTTTGTGGGCTCCTCTGCAGAGTCACCCATACATACATCACATCTGAATAATGAATAACTGAAAATCATTCTTCAGGTTTGTTGTCCCAGTGCTGTCAGACATTTCAAAGACACTTCATAAAAGCCAAGTGAAATGAATGGCCCTGACCCATAGGCAGTGATGCCTGTAGCTCACGGTGAGGAAGCTATTAACTGCAGCTTGTATCTGCTGTTCTCTCCTGTCCCCTTCCATCCACTTGGGTCTCTGTCTGTCTGTCCTGCCATGATTTGTCAACCTACATCCTCTGGCTTTTGGGCAGCCAGCAGGCTGGCAGAGGTGACGTGAAACCAGCCAAAACTCATGCTCTTTACCCCTTCACATGCATCCCTGTTTGTGTGCACAAACAGAACAGGACCAAACACAAGTAATAAGTGAACCATCATCATTTAAGGCTTTTTTTTTTTTTTTTAATCTGATTGTGCCAGTAGTAGCCCTGGTATGTTTTCAAAATGCCCACGAGGTCTGGGCATGCACAGCTCTGCATCTTCTAAGTCATCCTTCCATTAAAGGAAGTTGAAAACTCACTGCTTTGTGTGTTATGCGTGGAGACAGGCAGAGCAGATAGGGTCCTCTGCAGAAGAAAAACACCTCAAGAAATATAGTAATGCTTGGGTGATTTTACCCAAGCTATTAAGAACTATAGTTCTGACGAAAGATAAATTCCCAGCATCTGCAGATGGCTTAACAAAGAGGACCTAAAATGCCCTATATTAGCCTGTATGTTGGCTCAGTAAATTGCCTTTTTTCTGTTTTACTGTCTTTGGTCCCTGCCTATGCACTGCATTACCTTACACAACAACAAAAGGTTTTCTAAATAAAGCTCCAAGCCCAAAGACTCTACACTAGGTAAATTAACTGAAGCAAACAAGCAAGCAGCTAACTGGAGCTAATTATGTATCTACCAGCAGCCTTGCTTTTAAGCATCTTACAGGTGAACATTTTAATTACTTAATATGCTCTATTGTTCTCGAATTAGATATGAAAAAAATAACATTGATCCAATCCTTTTTTTATTTTTACGCACTGGAGTTGGAAGGCAAGTGGCTTTGTAAGGGGATTACGCATGTGTTAATCCTCTTTAGCTATGATAAAGTTCTCTGCTTCCTAGTGAGATTGTTTAACCCTCTTCTAACAGCTGCAGCTAGCTCCTAGAGAAAGAAGCTGGGGAAAACGAATTACAACTTGGGAGAGTTGAGAGAAGAAATAAAGAATGGTTTGTCTCTTGTCTTTTCCCACGCTGAATATTGCTTATCATTCTAGCAGGAAAACAGCATCAAATTTAGCAGGTCCTGTAAGAAAGCAGGTGAATGACTGACACGCTGGGGCCTGAGTTGTGGGTCCCAAGTTGGAGTTCATCTTTGCATGAGTCACAACCTCACAGAATGTTTTGGGTTTTTTCTATTGACTTCATGTTCCAGAGGCAGAACCTGGCCCACCTGTGGCTCTGCCCTCACCCAGGTGGTCACGGTTGGGGTGATGAGTGAGGCCAGGACTATATTAACCAGGAGCTAATCAGCTGGAAGAGCTTCCTGTTGGGTGTGGCTTATGTTTGGCTGGTTGTCTCTTGCTGAGCTCTCTTGGTGGTGTTTTTATGTGTGAAGGGCCACTGAGGAGCCATCTCCATCTGTTATGTCCAGCAGGCGATGCTGGCACCATAGTAGGCAGTAGAGGAGCTGGGCCCACAGGAACCTATGGCAGGACTGTCTGAAAGAAGACTTCTGAGGGGGTGTTGCTGAGTTCAGTGTTGGCCTGTGTGATCAGGTAACTGATGGCAGCATAAAATGATGATGGCTGAACCAGCACAACAGATGTGTGCAAGGGTAGCAGATATGATGCAGGACCTTCAGGAGACCCAGACTCTTACGGATTGATAGGCAGATATTCTACAGCATATCAAATGGCATTAGATGCCTAGATTGCAGCAAATGGATTAATCCTCAGTCTCTATCATTTATAATAGATTCAGGCATCTAAATTTGGGTGCTTCCAATGAAGAAATCTGCATATAAGGTAATTTTCTATTATAATGTTGTTTATGTATAGGGAGAACAGCAAAAAGCAGACCTCCATGAGATGGAAGAACCTTCTAGATGTGATTCCATCTCCTCATGCTATGCTCCAGTGTCTTCCCTGAAACCTGTTGCATGGTTATCCAGTTTATGGCAGTCTGGTCCAGACATCCAGACATCACCCCCAAAAGAGAGCTGTAGGAAACAGCATATGTTCTAGGGTAACTCACACACTTATACCAAGACTGTCCTCATCCTTCTTGCACTTCTCAGCACATGTGCTCTCTCCACCCTTCGTACAAAGGAGGAGTGAATCAGACACGCATGCAAATTATCTCATCTCAACAAGGTACAAGGTGCCAGCCAATTGTGAAACTGTCGAGGTTCACGCATTTCCTTTGTGGGAAACAGTGTAATTTGATTTGCCTACGCCTGCAAGCACAGAGGACTCGGCTTGATCACAGTGTCTTGCCACCATCAGAGATTAAGAGCGTGAATTCTGCCAATGCACAGTGACTCATTAAGAGGTAGCAATTTGATCATGTTGCTGAGTGAAGTCTGTTGTGGTTCTGATGACTGTACAGAGTACACATTTCCAGAGAATTAGACCTTTCACTTGAGCTGATGTAGGGTCTCGCTTGAAAAAAAGACCTACTTGATCAGAATTCATCCTCAAAAGAGCAGTGCACAAGGGAGAGAAAAAAACTGGTGGTGTTCTCAATATCATTAATAACTAGGCATGTTTAAGTGAAAATATAGTTCGTATTCCTCCAGAAAGCCTGTGATATGTGTCAATTTTGGCAGCAGCTGCTAAGAATTTAATTCTCTTCCTGAGGAAACATTTCACTTTGAAAAGAATGACTTCAGTACAAAGTTTCTGTAGAAAATAGACCTTTATCATGAGCACAGTTTGCTCAGTCAAAAACCTTTCTTTTCCAGGGGAGAGCACTGTGGTGGACCTGTTTTCTGTCGTCCCATATTTTGATGTTTTTTTTTTCTGAGAACTGGAAAAGCAGCAACACTGCTGCAGATGTATGGATTGCCACACGTGTTGTAGATTTTAAAAGGCTTAAGTGGATTTGTGGTGATTTACATCAGAGCATAGTCTATCTCAGGGTTTCCAGTGTTTAATTGTAAGTCTGTTATCTTGGAGGGAGGAACATGTAAATAGATAAATAAGGCTTTTGAGAAGCTTTGCTATTCAGAAATGTTGTTTCATCTCTTCCCAACAGAAAACTACACTGTACTCGAAATTATATTCATATGCACCTCTTCATGTCCTTCATAATGAGGGCCATCGCCGTCTTCATAAAAGATGTCATCCTATTTGAAAGCGGAGAATCGGAACACTGCTTTGTGAGTTCAGTAAGTAGCCGCGCACCTTGAATTTTCCTCCTTAAACAATGCACCAAAAATTACCTTGCAAATGCATGTGAGATAGTACTTTTGGAAAGATTTTTTTTTTCTCTCTCTCATTTGAAAGGAACAAAAAAATGGTTGCTGCAGTTTAATTTGTATAGAAAAGGCATAAAATAAATGAGCAGGACCAAAAGTTTATAGGCATCTAGGTTCCTTCTGAGGTCAAACCCATAAATGAGACTGTTTAAGATTTTGGAGCTCCTATCAGTCCTATGTCCATCTCCCAATTTCTTAGATATCACAGAATCCTGGACAAAGGAGACTTGCAGACCTGTATTTAGGGCTTCAATCAAACCTGTCCCTTCAGTGAGGGTGGGAGTCAGATCCAGATTCACATAACTAACTTTCAGTATCTACGAAGCAAGTACCTATATATGAGCTGCGTGTGTGGAGTGCAACCACAGTCATTCGAGCTCTGATTAATATACACCCTGGAGTCTGGAGAGCTGTTCACCTCACTTTGAAGAAGGCACCTGCATTTGGGTGGCTCTTTGGGCTCCAGTAATTGTAGCGACCAGATCTCTGCAGGAGTTTGGACAGGAAATCTGTGAGTAGACATCATTGTTTGTTTTCCATCTGGATCTGCATCTCATGCTAGCTGTCTGCAACTGTGGAATGTCCCCACTGGGATGATAAATGAGTGGAATAAAGGAGGTGGGATAATTATTTTTTTTTTTTCCACTTTCAAACTCTGTTATCAGCTGGAGCAAACATTATAGAGGGAGAAAAGCTGATTATCTAAAGGCCATGTTCATGTAACAGGACACGAGTCATGAATAATTTTAGGCAGGAAACTGAAATCACCAAAATGAAGAGATGTGATCAGAAGTCATCCAAAGTAAACAACAAAAAAAAAAGGATCCCTCCACAATAAATTCAGAACATTAGATGAACAGCTTGCTGGTAATAGCAGGGCACTGGGCACTGCAGTCCAGCAGATCCCTTCTGGACCTGTTTTTTCATGTCATGCAGCACCAGAAAGAGATGCTCTTTTTCCTTCCATCCACCCATTCCTTGCCTTCTGGTGTTTCTGTATCCTTACTCCAATTTGTGTCCCTGCTGTTACAATGACATTTCTGCTCGAGCATCTCTCAGTTGACATCAAAGGGCAGCCTGCTCCCAGCTTTTCTCCAAGAACTGTCTGCAGCACAATGCAGGCTTGCAGTGACCCTCAGTTTTTTCCCGCTCTGTGGTTTGCTGGGATCTGTATTCTTTAGCAGTGGGGTTTTATTATGAAGGTCCATGAATGCTGAGAATGATAAACTGGAATAAATCTGCTGCCACAGAGTGCTGCCAATGCTAATTGGCAGAGGAGCCAAGAACCCAATGAGCCATGGAGTTTGAACTAACCTCTCACCCCTGTGGGAGTTTGCACTAGGTCATGACTGAGGCATGACCGCACAAAGCTTTGTGAGATGTGTTTGCTTCACCCATCCCTCCAGAAACACTGCGGTGTATAAAGACAGGACTTTGTCCTGCGGGATCCACAGCTCCTGGAAGCTGGTGTACTTTGAGGCAGACCCATGGCTACCTCCATTGTGTGTGCTTCTCCCCATCAGAGGATTTTTATGTCAAATGCCAGCTCAGGATGAATGGCTGGATGATGCACAAGGGTTATAAAAATATGTAGAACAAATCTGTCTCCACTGCACTAGGCTGAGCATATCCCTTGCAAAATATGCACCCATCTTGACCCAACATTTTGGACATTTTAGGTCATATATAATACCTACATGAAATCCAGTCAAAATGTCCCTCCTAATATTCATCTCTTTGCAGAAGTAGTTATAAGCCCCATTGTGTTTATGGGGGTTTGGTTGGGTTAAGTTGGCTTGAGTTAGGTTAAATAATTGGTTTGTTTCTGGGCTTTAAGCACTCAGATGTAGAGACAATCAAGATGGAAGGGGTCTGTGAAATCACCCGCTCCTACTTCTTCAATAGCTCTTCATTTTGATTTGTTCAGAATACGTTCTGTCTCAGTAATTGGTTATTTCTGATGGAAAAGTCTCCACATGTGGCTTTGTTGCGTCCAATAATTACTCAAACTGCATGAAAAATTGCATCCCTTTCCAGCCTGTATTTGCCTGCATCTCTTGGGGTTTTTTTCACTGCCAGACTCAAGAGGCCTCCTTACAAGTTTTAGTTTTTCACATCAGTTTTCTTAGGCCTAGTGACTTTCCATCTTGGCATTCCCATGCTTTGTCTTCCCTTTCCTTCTCTCCCTGGAAAACACCCTGTGAAGCACAGTAGCCAAACCAGAAAACCTGGTAAAAGTATTGAACTGAACACTTCAGTTGTCATTCCACTTGATTTTTTTGGTGGTTTTATGGAGAGGTTTGGATATGGTTTCATTACTGTAATATCTGAATAGCATAATGGTGAACCGTTTACATTTCTAGACTAGCTGAAGACAAAGCTGACAGTTTGATATAAATAAAGATCAGGTTCTACAGATTGAATTCAGGCTGACTTTTCATGAGCTCTGCAAACTTGCCTTTGCTGAAGATTCAGCCATGGGAGGTCTTTTTCCTTTGGCATTCCAATAAGACAGTCAAAGTTGAATTAAAAATTCTTCTTTGCAAAGGAAGGTGGGATTTTTACCATTTGTGAACACACACATATATCTCATATTTTCAGTGTGAAAAATTGGGTTTTTTCACATGAGCTTCCTCAGGAAGGACCAACTAGTCCCACAAAAGAATCAACAGAGAGCAACAGAGGAAGAGCTTGATGAGAGCTCTGGCTGGGCTCCCTCTCTGGCAGCTGGCCAAAGGCCAGACCGTCAGAGGGTGGATGAAGTGATCCTTTCCTCCAAGGAAAAAGTATCACATTCTGGATTATGCCCCTTCTGCTCCTTGGACTGCTCAGATCAGGCTACCCTTGAGAGGGTCTATACCATGGAGACCAAGCTATCACATGGTTTTATACAATTTTGCTTGGATGAGTTGTGTCCTTGCCTTCTCCTTTGCTCCTGGAAATAACCCAGGGAGTGAAGGCAGAAAGTTAAGACTGTGGAAGAAATCTGGAGTCAGAACTTTATTTGCATAACTAACTCACAGGCTGGCACCTTAAAGCAATGTAGCATTGCCAATAATGAGAGAAAATGTGATAAGTGCAGGGAAGGGCATTATTAAAACTCTGATCACCTTCTCTCTTCACTTGCTGCCTTGTGGTTGACTTGCCCTGTTACTGAAGATACGTTCCGAAGTGCCATTATTCTGCAATTGATGAGCACAAAATATGGACTGTTAGTGCATTTACCAAGATAATTCTATTTTTGCATCTCAACTCAACTCTGAGTCATCTGACGCAGAGGCTAGACCAGCTAGAGCATCTTAGAAATACTCACATCTGCCCCCAGAAATCAAACGAGTATTCCTAAGAGACAAAATAGAAAAGCCAAGTCCCTCAAAGAGTGATAGTTACATAACCCCTGTTAAACTCAGTGGAAGAGAAATGCTTAAATAGCCTTGAGAATCACAGTCACGGGGCTTAAGCTTGCTTCTTATGCGAGGAAAAGCAGGCACAGGACCTTCCTACTGAATTCAACAGATAGGGTTGTATTGGAGGAAGCCTGCGTGGGAAGTGGGCAAGGCAGAAAGTGAAGTCATGTGGACCACATTTTTTGTTGGTGTAAACTGGTACAGCTCCATTTATTTTAAAAAGAATTTGCAAGCTTTCTGCAAGTGCAGGGTCTGACCTTGCCATCCTTTGCCGTGTTGGAAGCACATAGAATAGAGATTGTCACATGTAACTTCCTTGTTAGCAGAGCCAGACTTTTCAATGCCTTGCTATTTTCAAGTGGCTTTCATCTGGCGTTGAAGAGGTGAAAGTACAAAAAAAGCCAAGGCTATGTCATGGGATTTTGGGATCCATATGGGTTGAGCTATTGCCCCTCTACTCTGCCCTGGTGAGACCTCACCTGGAGTACTGTGTCCAGCTCTGGAGCCCCCATCACAAAAAGGACGTGGACCTGTTGGAGTATGTCCAGAGGAGAGCCACTAAAATGATCAGTGGGCTGGAGAACCTCTCCTATGAAGAGAGGGGCTGAGAGAGTTGGGTTTGTTCAGCCTAGAGAAGAGAAGGCTCCGGGGAGACCTTCTAGAGACCTTCCAATACCTGAAAGGGGCCTATAGGAAGGAAGGAGAGGATCTGTTCACAAGGGGTTGTACTGATAGGATGAGGGATAATGGTTTTAA
>JAVSBS010021556.1:0-12391 GCA_033124195.1 Coracias cyanogaster
TAAAGAACGAATAGATGCGGTGCTTGAGGATATGGTGTAGTGGTTAGAGAGATGCTAGGAGAAAGGTTGGACTTGATCCTGGAGGCCCTTTCCAACCATAATGATTCTGTGATTCTGTGACAACGTCTCAGCTTCAAGAACTGCATGACAGAAATAAGTGTATGAAGAAAATAGATGAGGAATGAAACAATTTTTTTGGGTAGATTTACCTGTATTTTTTCTTCTTGCCATGCACAAGTGCACATTCTGTCTTTTCTGAGTCAGATCATATGTTCTTCAGGAGAAGAAAGCTGTGACCTGACTGTGTGGCAACTTTGTTGATGTACTTAAAAATATTCAGAGCTGGAAAGAAGACACATACAACAAGCTTCAGGAAAACTTTTGAAATTTAGGACAATCATAATAAAACTTCACTACTTCCTTTTTTTGTTAGGATTATGATGATGTGCTGCTGATGTTAGAAAACAGAAAGCTGTCCTCCTCAAGTTCCCTACCTGGCTGAATGACTGTCATAACAAGTGCTGGCTGAACATGTGGTGCAAAAGGTGCTCAGCACATGTAAAATTTGATGACAAATTGTGGTCAAATAGGTGGCTTTGGTTCCATATCATAATTGTATTTTTTTTCATTCCACCTTACCCCTTTGGCTAAGTGAATGAATAATTCAGGATTTGAATGGATATCTATGTGAGTGTTTACATGTTTAGTCACAAAAGCCATGGGGTGAATATACAGAAGTATTCTTTAATTGTTTTGGTTTTTTTTATCTTTTAGGTCTCTCAGCAGCCAAACTGCTGACTGAGTCAGGCTTGAATGTGGTGTTGCTGGAAGCCAATGACAGGGTTGGTGGAAGAACTTTTACCGTAAGGGTAAATATCTCCAAATCAGTTTATATTACATATTACAAATAGTATATGCTTTGCATATGTATAATTATACACTTATATAGTTTATGTGTGTATAAAGATGTATGGTATACATATACTATATGAATAGTGTACATAAATGTATTTATTTACCTTTCATACTGGAGGACCTACTTGAGGGAAAATTTCTAGAGCCCTAGCAAGTGGGAAATTTCCTGATCTCATACCAGCAATAGTAGGGAAAGACTGGCATGTTGGTGTGGTCAGAATACTTCTGTGTGATCTGCAGGCTCTGGTGTCATCAGTCCTTTCCTCTGGGAAGAGTGTGATTAGCCAAGTTTCAAAATCATTTCCTGGGGAGAAACACTGGAGAAATCTCTATGAAAAAAACCACCATAAGGCCAGCCTTGCTGTGAGGAGCCTTGAGCTGAACTGTAACAAGCCCCATGAGGAGTGACATAGGATAGAGAAATTACAAGGGTGACTGAGAGCTAGAATCAGCAAGTCTCCCTTTGCTCTGTTGCCTTCTGCCCTGCCTTGACCTGGGAGACCCCCCTCCCACTCTGCTCATCAGAAAATCTTACTGGTGCTACTTCCTAGTACAGTCTGTTTTGAACTAGTTGTGAGTGAGATGCCTGACCGAGCAAGAACTGTACAGATGTCTCTGACTGTCCTGTCTCTGCCTGTCAGGCTCTCTGCTCCTGTGTTTAAGTCTGTAGTGTAACAACAGGCCAGCTGAGCTGGTTGTTAACTCCTTATCTGAGGTTCTCTGTAATCACCACACACCAGAATTGTGCCAAAGAATAGAAGTTTTCCATGGGGAGACGACTCTTGGCCAAAGTGCTCTTGGAGTGTTTGATTTCAGGAATTCCTCTGGATTGCTCTTTCAACTTGTGTTCTATTTACAGAGGTGGTTGTTTTTTTTTTTAATCCTTATTTTTTTTCTCTTGTTGTGTCTGATAAACTAGAATAAGCAAGTTAAATATGTGGACCTTGGAGGAGCTTACGTGGGGCCAACACAAAATCGACTCCTGCGGTTATCTAAAGAGCTAGGAATAGAGACGTATAAAGTGAATGAAGTTGAGCACCTGATACACCATGTCAAGGTAAGATGCTCTCAAGCATGCTGCTGTAGACAGGCAAGTTATAGTAATCTCCTTTCTCATTGTTTTCCATCCATGCTGCAGTGTAGTATACCTGTTTATGTATCATGTGTGTTTCTTGGAAAAAAATAAGTATGTTGGTAAAGAACAACTCATACAAATTACTACATACATGCGCATCTACATGTGTAGCTTTTAGATGCGTCCTTTTAGCTGATGCCTTGGTTCAAATCCGATCTCTTAGTTAAAAGCTCTCAAAAAGCTTCATTGTTTATGGACAGTACAACTGTGAGTCTTCTGTACAGTTCAATTCTCATATATGCTGCCCAAGTTCCTTTCAGTAGTCCTAGAAGCATCTTTAATCAAGCTGAAAGCTTCTCAGGATGGACTTCCTAAACCAGTGACAATTATTATTCTGGCTGAAAGAAATGTAAGAGGTTAAGTCTGGTTTAGCTGATGGGGAAACTAAGCAGAGAAGCAAAAGGCATTGTAGTAGTAACTGCAGAAGGCTCTGGGAGTCAGGTGTTCTTGTGGAGGCAGACCTAAATGATCTGTTCACGATCTGAAGTAGGACAGCTATGGCAAAGCTGATACAAAGCCCACGTATTCTCAGTATTTGTACTATGCTTTATCCAAAAGAGCATTCTTTCTTATTTCCTGGTATAGACCAGTGTTGCACTCTGACAGAAGGGAAAGCTTCTATGTTGGTCCTGAGAAAATCAGCATTGAGCTTTGTTATATGCTTATGAAAAGACATTGTGAAATGACCACCAAAATATTTGTCAGATAGTAGTTGGTGTTTGAGCAAAGGTTAAAGAAAACATTGATAGATTTAAAAACAGCAATAGAGAAAAGGTGTTCTGTCATGTTTTCCATTGCTTTTTTCCACTCAATTGTTATAAAAAAGTGTGTTCTCCAAGTCCTTTGCTATGGTGACTGTCCACAACTGTGTCTGCTGTGGTAAAACGGATGGGTACATCCACACTGTTCTGTTTCATGTGCCTCTGGCATCATCCTCAAAGCCAAATTTTCTTCTTGTTCATACTATTTATCCTTCAGAGTCTCCTCAATAGCAATAGTAGGTCATTCCATGAGGGGAAACGTTGATAGTAGAAGACAATTGACATGGTCAACCAGGATGACCAGCTGTTAGGACAGTCTTGCTGCCCTAGTGTGGGGGCATTCCAAAATTCTGCCAGAAGTCACTGAAGCCAAAGCTGAAGCTGACGTGTGGGCCTGATTTATGTGGGCCAGTTAAGCATGGCTGCTTGTCTGGTAAGCCAGACCCTATTTTCTTTTAGGAGCTCTAGGAACCAGCTTGTGGGTGCATATTGATATTACTGTGCTGGTTGAAATAGCCTTTTGTGTTCCAACAGGGTTTTAGAGTGAGGAAAAACTGCCTGCATCTGTGCAAACAAATCCTGGAAGAGCTGTGAGGAAAGCTGAGGGCCTATGCTAAGACCTGTTGAGAGATGCTCACAGATGACAGGTTATGCCCTTACATAAGCCAGGGGCTTGGAGCATCCGTGGACATTTGATGCAGGCAAGTGGCTTGGTCTGAATGCTGACAGGCATGCGTGAGATTGGCACTACACCTTATGTAGAGCCATGGAGAAAACTGCCCTGGAAGGGACCCTTGGAGGTTCCTACTCCACTCTGGGCTTGGAGCAGTGTCTACTTCATAGTTAAGTCAGGATTTCTGGGGCCATTCCCAGTCAAGTGTTGAAAGTCCCAAGGCATGCTAAGAGCATGTAGATTAGATTCAGATGGAGTTTGTAGGCTCAGGCTCCCAATGTGGCTGCCTGTAGGAGAGCTCCCGAAGAGAGGAGGGAGAAAAGAGTGTGCTAGTACTCTCTGGTAGCCAAGCAGGAGGTAAAGAGAGGAAATATTCCACAGTCAGTAGCACCTCTTCTGAATCTCCTACCTGCATTAATTTTAAATATTTTATTTCCTTTTTGCCTCTCAGTTTATGCAACTGTGGAAAAGTATTAACATAGTTGAAGAATTACTGTTAAATAGTTGGAACATGAATGCTATATGGTAGACATATGCATTGTTATGTGGCCAAATCATTGTAATAATCTTCAGACTTTGGCATTTCATGTATCTGTGATACATTCCTTAGAGGTCTCTCAGCCATGTGGCTTGCCCATGCTTTCTCAGCAAATGGACAGTGCTCTCATGTGCTCCCTGAAATCTAAGTAGTACCCTCCAGTCATAGCTTGCAAACCAGATTCCAAAACATACAAAGGCTTGTTGCCTCTGAATTCACACGCTGACCCAAGCTTTATGACTGTGGCCAAATATAATTAAATTCTGGACCACAAAATTCTCTGAACCCAGAGAGGCAATGATTTTAATTCTTCTCTTGCTACATAATCAGGCATCACAGTGCCTCTTGTAAAATTAGCTGCTGCTTTTACATATACCCAAAGGCAAAATCAAGCTTTTCATAGTTAATTAAATTCATTTTAGAGGTTTTTTAATGCAAGTAATATATGCAGCTTCTTTGTACTACAAAATGAAAAGAATGGATTTTGTTGATCTCTGGGTGGGTCTCTGCTAATTAGGCATTACCAACTTGATTGAGTTGTGCGGTTTTTTCCACTTTTTTGTTAAAGTCAGGTTCTATTGTGAGATTATTTTTGGTCTTGCTTCTATTGTGTGTGTGATATCTTCACAGAAACTCAAAATTGTATTTCTTGCCCTACATTTTTTTTCCTCTTCAGTTGTTAAGCAGCCTTTTGCATGGTCTTTGAAAGGAGATTAGTATGTTCCTTTATTTGTGTGAAAACTAGTTCATTGGCCTCAGTGAGAAAATTAGTATAGCTCTGCAAGTATTATTTGGTGGGCAAACTGCTGCCTTAACACCATTGCTTTTCTATAGCATAACTGAAGTTAGGTTCATAAGTTCGGATTTTAGAAGCAAAAGCCAAACTATCTGAGAAGTTACCATCTCCTAACAGTCCTCCCATTGGACTGGTAAGCAGATGTAAAACAGTTCTTAAAACAAGATAACTTTTTCTTAACTGCCCAAGAGGTGATTCAGGGCCCTACTTCAGATAGGTAGATCTTCAACTTTTGACTGGGGGTGTTTACTTTCCTCACCAAAATGACAGGTTTTGTCTTAGGAAAACAAATTGAAGTGCATATAGCCTTACTGACTACATCAGACCGACAAATCTTGTTCCTCAAAATATAGCCATTAGTCTGTGGTAGATCTCCCCCACTGCCATTCATGCTTCTTGTCATTTTCTTTAAGATGTTTTTTCCACCAGAACTTTCTGTGGGATAATGCCATGATCCTTCCTGGAATTTCCAAAGAATATAAGCACCGTTGCTAGACAGTAGTAGTAACACTTATTCCTTTTAATCTCAGTGTTGTTTCAGTGCAGACTGTGCTCTAACAGCTGGCTTAGGTAGCTGGCTCTTTTGATGATGTGCTGCACCTGAAACATTCCTGAGGTGGTTATGATTGAGGTGAGTCCTGCTAGTTGTTTGCTTAGCACCAAATGGCACACTTGACATTGCGGACATCCAGGGTGGTCCTTCAGGTTAAAATGCTGGGTGAAACATGAAGCATCCCTCCCTAGTCGCTAGGCAGTTTCTTGACAGTGACTTGCCAATACCTTATTACCTCACTTAAGTTCCCCATAAGAGAATGGAGTTTCCTCACACTCATTCGTCTGCCAGCAGCACTCACTAGAAGTGGCTGAATGCATGTCATGCCCTCTTCCAAGTTTAGCACCACTTTCATCCAAGTATATACAATTGGCATCATCTGGGGAGAATGCTAGCACGAACACTGCTTGCAGCACATCACTGAAGGTGAATATTTAGTCTTATACAGGTTATCCTTTTAACTGGGACTGCAAATATGCACCAGGTTACATACTGATCAACAATAGAGATGCAGAAAAAAATTTTAAAGCCCTCTTGGGTGTTATTCATTTTCAGCACTATTGTGCTTATTAAAATGCCGTTTGCTGTGGTCTTATTCATGAATAAAAAATGGGATGGTCGTGTTGTACTGGGATTTAATTAGAAGCTGTATAAATCACTGCTGTATCTAAAGTTAAAGAATTTAGTGGTGTTTCTTCTGTTCTATCAGTGATGTATCCGCTGAAGCTAAGTAATATGATTTATTTAAGCTTTTGACCTGCTTTTCTGCAAATCTAAGGGCAGTATCTCCTGGCATAGTCTGTAGTGTAGAGCATAACAGCTTAAATGGATTTTTGAATGACTAGATAACAGTGCTTGCATTTTTCTTTGTATGTCTTAATTAGAGTGTAGTCACAATGAAAAGTCTGTGAGACTCTCAGCTGCTGTCAATTTAAGTGAGGCAAAATGTCGTCGTATCTTTTGGGTTTTTTCCACTTTTTGCTAACAATTTGTAAGCAAAAACTTGGGGAACTGAAAAGAATACATATGAATCTTTAAGAAGCTGAGCATCTATTGTCTTGAAAAGGAAGCCAAGTAAATTCACGTGTCATTACTGGAATGCAGATTGATGTTATTTTAACTTTTTACTGGATATGAGGATGCAGGCATTCCTGTCACGTGATGGGGTGTCATTAATCACACTTGCTGGTAGCATCAAAAGTGACTGAGGATTGAATAGGCTGAGGTTGGTGAAAGCATCTTCGAGACTCCCCCAAGGGATATCCTCCACACTGTGAGTGAAGAGCAGTTGTTGGCAGGAGTATAGTAAAGGATGGTGGTGTTTTGGTCTCATTGGACCTGCCCTCTAAATAAGGGGTCATCTTCCCTTTTTTGTGGAAGCCACCTGGCAGTAATTGCAAGAAGGAAGTTTGTAATTAGGCCTTTTAAAGTAAAAGACGGCTAATATTTGTATTACGGCAGCCTAAAAGAAGGAAGATTATGCCAGCAAGTCTGCAAAGTGATCTCTGTCAAAAGGGACTGTAAAGCAAGGTCTTGCAAGGGATGTTTATTGATCAAGAAGATTGACTGGAAGACTGGCAGCTGTGACCTTATGGTAGCATGAGGATGAAAGTAGTAAGAAAAATGAACTGGAAATAAAGTATGCATTTCTTAATTAAATATTAATGGAAAGATGCTTTCTCAGTCTTAGCCCTCTCAGACCTCAGGGTCTGTTCCTTAGGAGATAAGGAAAAGGGCCTGTGCTCCCACCTAGCTTGTTTAATTCAGACTGCTGAGAGAAAAGCTTCAATTGCATCTGATTGTAAGAACTGTTTTTTTGTTTCCCCTGAGAAGTTGATTGAGGTCTACAGAAAAACAGAATTAGAGAAATGTATATTTCATACAGGAACAGCTGGCTGAGCGTACTGGGTTTCACACGTGTAAAATTTTATTTAAGATTTCTTTTGGGCTTTAAGTAAAAAAATTAATAACCTGGAATATTTCAGAAACAGAACTAGTGAACTCAGTGTTATCTTCTACTTTAAATATAGTAGTTTAGTTGTAAGGGAACATGTGTGCTTGGTTATGTTATCTGTGGGCAGAGCTCATTTGATGGCTTTCTCCCCAAATGAAAATCCTTTCTCCTGTTTTCATTTATTTTTGCCCATTTATCTGCTTTTGGGAGGGGAAGGAAGGTTTTCTTTAAGACTAATTCTAGACATACTGGAAAGTTTTTTCTATTGATTTTATCTATTTTTTTGGCAGGCTTAATTCAAGTCTTGAAAACCACACACACACAGGTTCAGTTTTTAAGAGTATTTAGAACCACAGCCCTTATAAACCTGTCCTTAATAAGACAACGCTTTTATGTGAAGGTGGTTTTTAGTGTCTGAAAGAAAAAAAAAAAAAGTAGGAAGGAGACTTAGTTAACTCTTTTCTCAGCCAATTGGAACAAATAGTTATATTTGTTTTTAAATTCAGAGCAGAACCTCAGTTTCACTTTCTGAATTACTTCAGTGTTGTTTTTTCTCATTCAGCCTTCTTGCAGATAAGACAAGTATTCCAGCTATTGCATGACTGATGTTGTGGCAGAGTGAAGATGGACTTCGCTTCTACAATATGGCAGAAACAAATTGTTCTAACTTATCTCCTTTCCTTTTTGGGATGCATGTTTTGTGCCAGTGTGTCTGGCTGTGCTACACTTAAAATTGAACTACTTTTGCTGGCTAAATTTCACCAAAAAATTCTGGCATCCAAAGCTGATTATCTCAAATTAGATATTGAAAGATATTTGGAGGAACTTTTGGTGTGACAATATTGTAGCTTTGCACCAATACTGCAAAAAAACCCAACCAAAACTCCTCGTAAACAAAACCCAAAGGGTCACTTTCCACAGGGCAACAGAGGAGAAACTGAGTATCTGAGACAGGTACAGAGTTACAGCCTGAAGGGTTACTTCTCTGTTTCTCATTTTCCTTTTCACACTTTTGCATCTAGTCAGTGGTAGTTGAGAGAACAAGGTGTGTGTGCTATGCCAGTGCTGTGAATCAGCAGAGGGCACTATGTGCCTATAAACCTATGTAGCTGTGAATTAACGTGCAGAGTGACACCTTGGTGAAGTTAGCATCAGTTACTCCAAGGTTTAGATGATTTAGCTGAGGGAATATCTGTACTCATTCAGTAATGCGGACAACACACCACACCATCTCGTCTCTTCCAATGAAAGCTGACTGTATTTGTAAGATGCTTCTACTGTGCTGTAAAAAATGCGTGAATCATTTGCACTGGGGTCTTTCAGTTCACAGCACTGCATCCCACTCAGGTGCTTCCTAGGTACATAATGTTAGGGGAGCATGAATTTGTCTTGTACCTGCAAAAGCAGACTTTCTCTTGAGAACCCACTGTGGTACCGATGATGATTTCCTGACAGACCATGTCCTTTCTCAGCCAGCCATGTGCTCAGTCTCTTACTCCCAGGAGAAAGTGTGTGGAATCCAGTCCCTGTGCTCTCCTGACTGTTAGGGCTGATATTCAAGGGGCTGCTGTGGGTTTTTCTTCCTCCCTTTAGTAACCCACTTCGTAGGTCAGCTATTTGACCTGAAACAGAGCTGATGTATGCAGAAAGTTTATTTCTATTCTGCTTGTATTACATGGGTCCAGTGTAACTAAGCCAAACATTGATTGACATGAAACAGATGGATGAGAAAATCTGTTGGGAATTGTAATATTTATGATAAACACTGGATTTCTTATTTCCCTGCTTGTTTGTTCCTGAAACAGCTGCATTGGATGAATTTCCTCCCTATAGTTTCAGCTCCTTTAGTATACTTTAGCCCATACTGTAGCAACAGCCTTTGTAAGCAGGAAATGACCCATCGAATAGCAGGTAGACCTACAGCTGCTGGTGCTGGTGTTCCACTTTTGGCAGCATTGGAAGTGGCATCATGAAACAGTTTCTAAATAATACATATGCCTGCATTAAATACCATTAACCCCCCCGCAAAGGTAAGCAGTATCTCTGAGCATTATAGTACCGGTGCCAAAATAGGTCAAATGATCAGAAGGGGAGGTTATTATTGCTGGTGTTATACTGCTCTGATTTAGGTATAAGAAATATTTGAAAAGGAAATGTTTTGTAAATCTTGGGATGTATTTTTCATCTATGTCTTTTTTTTCTTTAGAGATTGTACAGCACCAGGAGGTATGGAGAATATTATTCCCAGCAATATGATAGAAATAGGCAAATTTTGCCTAAATATCAGTAAGATGGTTGTTTTTGCAAAAGTGCAAATTCATCAGAAGTAGACCTGAAATGTGTCAGTTTGTTGGAAACTACTCAGAGCTGTGTTCAGTGTTTCTTTGGTGCTGCTATTTTTGTTTCTGTGTAGAGCCTAGTCTTGCAGTTTCTTCTCAAACAAAATTGTGATTGACAGCTCCTGGAGTTTTGTTTGTGTAGGAAATAAGGATCAGGCCTTAGGTAATGTCTTAGGAGCTCTTGAAAGTAACTTTCACAGGAGACTCCCTCACTTCCATGATTTTTTTTTTTATTTTTGCAGGTAGAAGTTTGTTTCTATGCCTTATGAGGCTTGTTACCCCCAATATATGCACAAGAGACATGCCCAAGATTTCCCTTTCAGCAGTTCAAATGCAGTGAAATGGAAGAATCCTAAAACAAAGATAAGTTTTGTGCGTCTCTTAGCAATGTGCTCATGAGGAAGCACCACAGGGAATTCATAAGACTTGAGTTAACTCAGAGGGGATAGCTCAGGATTGCCTCTGGCAGAGCAGGAAGCTCAGAACAAAATCAATAATTGGAATAACCCATTCTTATGCTGTCCTGGTTTTCTTGAGCACAGCAGTATATGTGTTTCATAAATCTAAATCTGGGAAATGCTAGGTACTTAAAACCAAACTGATACGCTCTGTCTTTGGAATACCTACACTGTGTTTACACTAGGGAAGGGTGGCTCCAGCGTTCAGAAGAAGGCACAGTAACTCTGACTTCTTGCTGCCATGGGAGTTAGTTAAGAAGTTTCAGTGTACCTGAAAAGGCTAAAAAGTAATTGCCAACATGGTTCAGATGGTACTAGCTGGGACAGGAAGGTACTCGGTCAGAGAGCTTTTGCTCTTCATAGCCCTTTGGCAAGAGAGTATGAAGGTGTGCCACGGTTGAAATTAATTTCATGTTAAGAGATTCCATAATAGTACCCAAATACCCATGTTGGGACTAAATGCTTCTGATGAAACAAACTCATTGAGTTCATCTCCATCTGTGGGGTTACATTTTCCTGATTCCAATTTAATGTACTTTCATATGGTTGAGCATAAGAGTTCTAGAAATGCACTTTTGTTCCATGCTAAATGAGGAAAAAAACCAAACCAACACAAAAACCCCCAAACAAACCAATCCTTCATCTTCTGGAGTGTTTGTGAATGTGTGGTGCAATGTCCATTCTTAAACTGGGAATGCTAGGTTTTCAACCCTGGTGCCTCTAGCTCTTTAAGTGGGTGGAGAGCTGCTCTGGCTATGACAAAACTTCTGACTGAAAACTTCTTAAAATTTGATGCTTTGGCACTTCACAAACCATAATCTCTCCTTAAAAGCACTGCAAAATGAAGTTGTTGTTTTACATCTACTTCTTTATGTTCACATACCAAAGAAATAAATCCTTCCTTCCACACTTTGCTCTTTTCCTAACTTTCATGACCTTGGTGTTTCTGACAAGAACGCCATTAGAGTCCTGCATCTGTACAAAGACTGGGTGAAAAAAACAGTTTCTTCTTCACTTTAACTAACCTGTTGGGGTATTTTGTAAACTAACTTTCTTTTATTTTTATCCTTAGGTTTGTTTTTTTTGGCCTGACTGCTTTCTAAGTATCTCTCTCTGAATTAGAAGTCCTCAAAGTTATTAGCTAACATTTTTTCAAGCTTATATGACATTTTGTTACTTCCAGACCAAGTTTTGAGTCTTTTAGGATCCCTTTGTCTCCTTTTACTATCTATTCTGGTGCTTGCAAATGCCTGCAGAGTTGAATAATGTACTGTCTGTCCCTTCTTTCACATTATTAATAAAAAGGCTAAATCAAATCAAGCCTGACACTTTCTTGTGTAAGTTGTGTGTGGATACTTCTCAACAAGACAGTGGTGGTGTTGTTACCTAGTTCTATGTATTGAATCTTGATGCAGTATTTCTTTTGAAGCCAGTGTGAATATTTTAGTGATGGATTCATGTATAACTTCATCAAATATCTATTAAAAATTAGTACTTCTACTGATTGACCTTCATGCTGATGCAGTGCCCACTTAAATACATAATTTGATATAACTTTTGACAAATCAGCTGTGGCATGCAATATAGCACTTACTGTTTATGTATTTTTTCACAGTGCATTCTGAACTCCGCAAAATGAGTTACCAAATAATGCTGATGAGCATTTCTTTGTGAATTTTTAAAGCCATTATGCTGCCATCTACATAGTCAGCTAGGGAAATACCATGTAAATAAAATAACTACAAATTACCTGTCGTCTTTCACTCTTAATTAAGCTAAACTTTCTGAATATCTAGTAGTGGATATAAAAACTGACTATTAAATATATAATGATGTAATTAGGACATTTGTATTGGCCACATGATCACTCTCTGGAATTTATGGCGAGAGGTGTTGGATTTGAAGAATGAGTCATTAGTAAATGCTACTTTTTTTGTAAGGCTGGGGATTTTTAAGTTAGCTGAAGCTGTTTTTTTCCAGGAAGGTCTCTGAACTATAATTTTAATGTATAATAAAGATCATCCCATCTGCTTTTGTCTGATTTTGAAAGAAAAAAACCCCAACCACTAAATACAATTAACAGCTCAGTCTTTTCATGGACATTTAGGAGAAAAAAAAAAAAAAAATTGACATTTCTTTTTTTTCAGGAACAAATAGCCAGTTTTTAATCTCACTTGAGCAATGCTGTTCCAACTCTTTTTTTTTTTTTTGGTTGTTTTTTTTTTTTTTTGGTTGGTTTTCAGTGAATATACTGCAGGATATAAGTTTT
>JAVSBS010021557.1:0-43972 GCA_033124195.1 Coracias cyanogaster
GACCTGGTGGATGCGGAGATCTCTGGCAGGGCTGCAGCAGCGCTTGCTTTGGAGCCACAGAAGCGGGGGGCAGATCCAGGTACCGCAGGGTCCTTGGCTTGCCGCTGCATCGCCCCCGAGCTCACCCTCTCTCGCAGAGCTGGAGAAGCGTCTCTTGTGTAAGTGTGCGCAGGCACGAGAACGGAGCCCTGCACAAAGCAGAGCGCTCTTCATAGAACCATAGAATGTTAGGGGCTGGAAGGGACCTCTGGAGATCATCGAGTCCAACCCCCTCTTCTTCCAAGCTTGGGGATGCCACGAGGAATGTGAGCCCCGAACCCAGGTCTGGATGCAAATTCTGCAAGTAAATTATCTCCTCAATGCTTTCAGCTGAAATCCTCCTCTTGGCCCGTTGGATTGTGCTTTTCATAGTGGTCGTGCGTGTTCAAAACTGAGTGTTCTCACTGACCTCTATCTTTGTAACAGGCCGAATTAAGTTCGAGTGCCAGTTGTGCTGGCTTGAGATGTGTTATATATAGTCATTCCTGCCTTGCTCATAAAGGACATTGTGTACAATGTAGTTCTAGGAAAAAACCAAGATTTCAGAACTTAGAATACTTGTAAAAAGTGCTAATTTTTCTCTGCAAGTGATTTGCTGATAGTGAAAACACATTGTTAGCCTGCGCTTGCAGGGAACATCAGCATGTCCGGGTTCTTAGATTTCCACAGAAAGCTTCGCTGATAGTTGTTCTGCACTGATGGCAGGAAGAGTTCATGCTTGTCTTACTTGACTGTGAGAACTCATCTCAAGTTGCGGGAGCAGATGTTTCAGATTTGAGCTCAGCCTGGCAGGAGAGAGAGATAAGTCTAGTCCCCAGCATTTTCCATGTTTCATAGTATTGCCAGAGCCTCACACCTCCTAGATGTGCTCTCAGATACCACAACTTCTGCAGATATTTGCAGTCCCTTTGCTTCCTAGAAAAAAAAAAAATCACCAGCGATTAATTTTTTTTTTTTTTCTTAGCTGTATTTTTCTTCGGCTTGAAACCAAAGTGCAAACCCCTTGAAAGGACAAGGAGGAATTTGCTTTTGTCCAGCCTAGTCCTTCTCGTGTGGCACTGTGTGGAGTGAAACGTGGGCAGA
Source organism: Coracias cyanogaster (assembly GCA_033124195.1). Classification (NCBI taxonomy): domain Eukaryota; kingdom Metazoa; phylum Chordata; class Aves; order Coraciiformes; family Coraciidae; genus Coracias; species Coracias cyanogaster. The sequence goes on from JAVSBS010021557.1 coordinate 1,123, forward strand.
GGGTGCTGAGTGTCCCAAGAGTCACAGACGCCAGGACCTGAATGTTTGTTTAATGCTGGCCTTTGCTATATGGATAGAGGTTTTTGCATCTGGGTATGTCTGGCTGCTCTGGAGTGAGGCTTTCTGTGGGTACAGGGCACGTCAAGCACCGTCGGGCTGTGGGTCGGAGGGCTGCGGGTGCTGCCCGTACCAGGCTCTGCCTCTGGGCTGGGGCTGCAGCTGCGGCCGCCTCCTTCTCCCTGCGTGTGTTAGGTGTGAGCGGAGGTCCCGCAGCCGTGCTTGGCCTCCCCGAATAACCAGCTTGCTGGCCTGTTCACAGAGAGTTTGTCACAGTTGGACTCTGCTCAGACTCAGAGATCGAGCAGAAAAACACAGCTTTGCAAGTTTTCCTAATTCTGATGAATTTGTTACTAGCATTGGATTTTCCTTTGCCATACGGCACATAGCTGAGCGCATTACATACAGTCGTTATACTAATTAACTCTGTACTTGCTTATCAGTAATCCGTGATTTCAGAGCTTCACACGTATTTGCTCAAATGCCTTTTACTTCATCAGTGTTTTACTGTATGGAGCTGCAACTATCTCTGTAAAACTGTAACAAATAATTAAATCCCCCAATAGCCCACTCTCAGAAGACATTGTCTGCCTTCCATATCCTGGTGTTATTAAGCAGCCCTTAATGCAGGAACCCGTATGTATATAGCAAGAGGAACAACAAAAGAAACATAAAACACTTCTCATGGCACAGCTGTCAACAATTAAACTGTGTGAGGCTTTGCTAGTAGAGGTTATGAAGAAGCCCATGGAAATCTGAAACAGCTTTCAAAAGAAAGCACTGAAAATATGTGCCAGAAACCGAGGAATAGATTGCAGATGGCAAATGTATGTCTCCACAGACTGTCAGGGAACAATTTGGTTTGACAAATGGCTGTGGTCTACCATGGAGCTGTGCAAAAGATGAACCGTCGGGCTGCAGAGCAGTGGTGTACAAAAATAATTAAGCAAAATTAAGCATGCGTGATACTGATTTTTATGAGAGAATTCACCCATGTAATCAATGGCCAGATCCCGCAGACTGCTGGGAGATGGAGGACCCTCCACTCCTGCAGACAATGCTGCTTAGATTTTATACCACTGTCATCTGTAAACCCTCAGGACGTGCTTTAAGAAAGAGGATCTGGTGGTGGTCACCTGTGATGGAGCAGGGCAGTGAGATGGTCTGTTAGAGTGATGAGTGGTGATGCTAGGAAGATGTCAAAGCCTCCCAGCCCTCAGCATGGTCCCTGCAGGGCTGGAGGAGGTCAAGTCTGTTGTCAGCAGTGAATGAAGGGAGTCCTCGCAGCAGCTCTGGCCCCAGTGCCCTGGTGAGTCTCGTGGGGCAGCAGCCCCTGTTTCCTGGGGACTGCTGAAGCAGGCTGGCCAGCGGCAGAGCCTGGGCAGAGATAAACTCCCATCGTTCTGGGTTCTGCCAGTGACCCCTGCAGCTCTGCTGCCTACCAAACATGGCTGTGAACGGCATCTCGGAAGTTGTGAAAAAACTTGGGGACTGGAGGAAGCAGAGCCGAATGGCTGCACGTGTTCCCCGAGGCTGCTGCCCTCCCCTGGGTCACCCGTTTCTCTCACAAAGCATCTGCTGGGTTCTCCTGAATGAATAATTTACTTAACTCTCCGACGCTGCAGACTACATTTTACCATGGCAATGCAGCCCACTAACAACAGAGGGTTTGAGTAAGGCTGGAAGTCTCTGTGGTCCCAAGGCAAGACTCTGGGTTTGGCCATGTTGCTGTGCTTGAGGGCTGCAGGAGGTGGGGATCTGCAGGGCTGCAGCAAGCGGGTCTGAAGTTGCATCTATAATAGCTGAGCTGTGATGTTTTCTCTTGACAGAAGCGGTAAGAGGACGCAGACACTTCCTTTCTGTGATTCAGAAACTTGCAAATCTTCTTTGATTCGCACCTTATAAGTAAAATTAGCTTGTGCCTCGCTGTTGCCAAACCTTTTCAAAGCAAAGACAGTTGTACAAAGGAATTCAGCAGCAGAAATGGAATTCACTCGTGGATCAGATTACTGTTATTTCTGGCTGGAAGCAGCACCAGAAATACTTGCAGGGCTTTCCACTTTGCCTTTGGAAAGATGTTGTGCATGTTGTTCGTAGAAAAGTAGCTGTTTGGGAGGATAATTCATATACATTAAGAGACAGGAAGGGAGATGAGCCATGAATACGAGTGTCTAGCTTTGCATTGTAGCATTCAGTCACTTCTGGGACAGGGATCTTCAGCTGTTGTTGTTGAGAACGTTGGGATGTGAGCTGCAATTGCTGCTGCTCAGAAGACTTTTCCAGCCCAAAGTTGAAGCTTTAATTCAAAACGCAGTTCTTTACACTGGTTATGCCTTGATGTCCTGGAGAGGTGTGTCAGACATCTTCCTGTGGTGGGAACTCTGCAGGGGATACTTAATGAAGGGAAATATTTTGGTGATGTTTAAAGGAGCTATTGTTTGTGACACTGACAAATGTTTCCTTAAAACACACACTTACCCATTGGTTGGGAGTGTCAGTGAAAAGATGTGTTTAAAACCCCTGCTAATCAGTGGTCTGTATTTTTAGGCAGCCTCAAGTAAAGCCTTGGTCCACTTGAGGATGGTCTCCTTGGGGATGGAGAGGTTGCCCAAAGAGCTGGGCTCAGAGGCTGTCAGACCCAGGCAGCGCGCAGCAGGAGTGGGGCACTGGGACCGTTACAGGTCCCTGCGCAGTGACAGGGAAATATGTTTCCCTCTGGCTGCCAGGACAGATAAATAACATCAGAGTCCTCTGATCATAGCCCCAAATGCTGATAAAAATGGTGGAACGAATGGATGCCTGTAGTAAAATATAGAAGGACATTTCTATTCCTGGCAATTTTGAAGTGAAAGAGTATAAAAAAGGTTTTACTTCAGAAAAAAGTAGGCATGTTATGTTGGCAATAGGGCTGGTTGTATTTCTGTACCCCAAAATAATATACTTGACAACGACATCTTTTTGTGGCCATCTTGGCTAGAGTTCTTCATTCTGCTGGATGGTCTGTGCACAAAGAAGGGTATCTTCAAGGAGTGAATTTTTTGGCTCTTTGGAGATGTGTGTGAAAGGGGACAGCAACATATGGACTCGGCGTACCCCAGGGATGACTGTGGGAGCCTGGGAACATTTCGTGCCTGCAGCAAGTGTAGGAAGAAAGGAGGAGGAGAGCCAGCCGACAAGCCGCGGCGAGCTGTGTGGTGATTGCACAGAATTACACGGCTGCTCAGAGGAGGAGCACCGGAGGGGCCCAGCCCTGCCCAGGTCCTTATCATAGCTGAGGTGAAGAACAGGTCTCATACCAGGCCCCTTCCATCCCCATGGGGCACAGCGGAATTGGGAGACTCTTGTGAAGAGCCACAGGCAACACCTGGACCAGAGGGTGCAAATAAAATTGCTGGCCAGACCAAAAGCAAACCAGATGCTGAGGAAAGAACAAAATGGGGACTACTTCAGCAGCTCAACCCTGTCAGCGATCGGAGGCTTCAGGTGCAAGTGGAGGCGGTAGCACCCTGTGGCTTTTCCAAATGTACCACCATGAGGAGTTGTATTTATGGATCAGAAACTCCAAATGTTGTACAGAACAATAAACTAAAAATAAAACTGTGGCAATCTCGCACAAATTGCAGGTGAGCGTGCCGCAGGCAGGAGGCACGCACAGGGTACTTGCATTGAAAGCCTACAAGAGTCTGCATGTTGCCATAGACTTCACAGCAGGTCTTCAACACATTTTCTCTGAGATAGGAGCAGAGCAATTGCTTGCTTCTTCAGTGCTATGACTTTGATGCTGTAATGGCAATATGTTAGGTCTCTCATTCTGGATCTTGAAGCACAACCCCCTCAGCTTGAAAATAATACGTACAATTAAATAGGGTGCGTTTTCCTCTAAAATGTGTGGTGCACCCCAGTGAGGTCAACGGAAAGGCTCACGTTCCTTCCAATGGATTTTATTGCACACCTTAAAAGAAGATCTTCTGATTTATTTACAAGATGTGCTCATAAAGGCTGGTCCTTTTTTCCTTTCTGACACCCTGACCTGGTGTTGAGCAGGAGGGGCTTTCACTTCCTTACTTGTTAATGTTGGCATCTCTCTGTTTTTGCTAGGAGCAGCAGCACAAGCCTGACATCACTTCCAGGCTTACCTGCCTGGGGACCAAGTGACGCTGCACGGCTGCATCCCACAGTCTGGTCCCTGCTGCTCTTTCCCCGCAGCTGGGGACACCCCCTGAGAAATTGGTGGCAACAAAATGGGAAACTCACCTAGATCTAGGCAGGACCCCCTCCTTGGGAAGGAAGTAGTCTTAACAATAATGCAAATCTATTCTCGTTGTCTTTCAGGCTATATATTAATTCTTTGTTAGCACGTGAAGAATTAATTGCATGAATTTATCCAAGAACTACAGAAATCTGAAATTTTTCTTCAGTTTTGACTCAGCTGCAGTGAACCAGAACTACATTCCAGAAATATTAATGCATGAAAGGAAGTAGCTTCTAGGGCTAGCATGTGAACTGAGTTGCTGCTTGACTCAGAATATTGGTGCTGAGTTGCTGTCCCGCAGAGCAGAGGGCTTGGAGCTGGTGAGGTTCTTCCAGTACACACCTAACGTGTGTGCTCATGGGATGTGCATCCTGCAATCTGGTGGTTCTTGCTGCTTCTTGAATTCTAATTTTTTTAACGGCCCAAGTAAATGAACAAGCAGATCTTTCCATCCCAAATGATGAGGCGAACTCAGCACTAATAACATCCCTCTTAACTCCAGTGCAGTGGAGATTTGGCATGTAACTGATAGCCTGACTTCTCTCTCCTCATCTTCTGTCCTTGTGCTGCATGCGTTTTTATCCATTTCTCATGTATGGTGTCTTGTACGTCATGCCTGCACTGCTTATGGTTAGTGATGGTTCCCATGCCCTGGCGTTGAATGTAGCATCCCATTTTTGGGAAGCGATGCTGACCTGTGGACACACAATCTCTTTCCAGCTCTGTTCCTGCCACAGTAACTGCTGGGAGCGGCAAGAGCCCTGGCAGAGGTGTCAGACGGGCTCCCCGTGTGCAAGGCAGGCCAGGCTACCAGGGCTTTTCCTTGTGGAGCAGAGAGAAGCATGAATGACAGCTGATTTTATGTTTATTTCTGTCAAGAAAAATCAAGGCTGTGAACTGCTGAACCATCATCAATGTCACTGCCTGCAGAGCTCAATTAAGCCTCTAATTTTAGTTCCATGCTAATGCTATTGTCAGCTCATTCTGTGAAGCAGGTGATGCAGTTCTAGACGTGGCTCCACAGCTGCCTCGAGTGGATTGTCTAGTTCTTGGATTGTCTAGCTCTTATAACCTGACACCCAGCGGGAGTGTTGGGACAGTGTTTGGAAATGCTTTAAAAGGCCCTGGGGTTTTAATATTTTTTTTTCCCCTGCTGTCCTGCTGCTGCCCCATCATGACCCACACAGGCACCAGCCCTGGTCAGGCATGATTTCACCTTGGCCAACCCACCAGCAGGCAAAAGATAAAGGTTTAACAGAGTTACATTAGATCTCACTGACTCACAAACCCCAAATGAGGAGGCTGCTGCTCTCAGGATGCCATAGGCAGGTGCTGCTCTGGCCTGTGAGGAGGGACAGAAGTGTCCCCTGGGCAGTGGCCACCCACGGGTCTCCCTTGTGTGCCTCCTGGGACACACTGGGATGGAGGTGTTGGAGCACAGGACAGCAGCGGGCTCAGCTCTGTCCTGCTCCTGGCGTGGTCCCAGCACAGCCTGGAGCTCTTCCCACCGTAACATGCTTTGTTCCATGCAGCCCTGCTCCGGATTGCCGCGCGGCTGCGACGGCGCGCGAGCCCAGCCTGCCAAGGAGCCGACGGCACTGCTGGGGGTGGGAATTCCAGCTGGGACTCTGCCCCACGGCATCGCAGGTATTTCTGCATGGTTCTGGTGTTCACAGAGTTATCCCTCCTGGATCTTAAACTAGCATAGAAGTGGTGCCTGGCTGGGCACCCTGGGCCCTGTGGAGAACACCTGGACACCGTCAGGTTTTAGAGCACAATGAGGAGGTTTATCCTTTTCTGAACACGTAGGTGGGAGCATATGGGAGACAAGCGTCCAGCGTCCCTGCCAGGAGCACTCAGCACCTTCGTCCGTCAGAGCTGTGAGATGGGAATAACTTCCGTAGAATACAGAGGTTTCTTTAAATATAGTATTTAATGTTAGTGAGCTGGACCCACAGCATAGTTTTTTCTAGCTTCAGAGGCTGGTTGCTGGCATAGCACAGCGGAGCTTTATTTGCAGAGAATTGTTATTCTCCAGTGAGTCTGCAGGTAGGAACGCAGCGTCACGTTAACTGCTAACACTGGTTCCGGCTCAGCCACCCTGGAGGATGCACACGCAGGCCAGAAGATGACGGGAATGCCATAACAGGTTTTCCACAAAGAAAACAATTTTCTGAAGCTTCAAAAATCTCTGCTGTCTCATGCGATTTCTGGATGGAGATGCATCCAAGATGGTGGTCACGTACAAGTCCTCACAGCTCCCTTTGAAGGTCTGAAGGTTTTGTTTTCCAGGAGAAAAGCTTGTCTGAGTATTATTTGTGCTGGACTGAACTTCAAACAAAAATGCTGCTAGGAGCTGACAGCAGACTATGTGTGACAGCTAGTGCTGTGTAGCACAGCCCTCTCAAGGAATGGATAATCCCCCATCCTTAAATATACTTTCTATTTATGTTGGCAGTGTACAGACTTCTAGGGATTTTACCAGTTATCCCAGACATAACGCTTCAAAAGTGCCACCGAGGGCACATCTAGGCAAACCTCTGTTTCAAAACTTCTTAACTAAATAAGGTGAGTGGGCAAATATGTGGTGAACTGTAGGGGCTCGCAGCAGAAGAAAGTTCAAAAGTAAAAGGAAAATACTTGGAAAGTTGGGGTTTTTTTAACTATCACACAGACCTGGAAATTGTGTCAACCAAGGGGATAGATCAGTTGTCCTTGCAGCTTCATTTCCCTAGTTAATTTCTTTTTCATGTTTATCAGAATTCCAAGGTACCCAACCAAAACCCTTCCTAACATTTCTCTAAGCTTGAACTGACGGTTGGTTGTCAGCGGTGGCCAGCACTGACAAAAACCATCACCGTGTCTTCACTGCGGTGTTGCAGACACGCGGTTTGGCGGGCTGTCTGTGAGAGGGGCTGGCCGCCGGGGCTGTGCTCCTGCTCGGGGCTGGGGGCTGCCCGGAGCGGCCCCTCCACAGCACCTAACCCAGTGAGCCGAGCCAAGGGCAGGCTTTTCCCCTCGCTGAACAGCGGCACGCCGTGCCCCACAGCCTGGCCTGCTAAACACACAGCGCGTCGGAAGTGATGGGATCACTGGCCACCTTGGCCCTCTCTCTATTACCAGGAGGTTTTTTCTAACACGGCTGCACTGCGGACTCGACTTGTGCTAGCATCTGTGCAAACACCGGCAGCAGCGCCCGCTTTCCTCCTCCTCGCCACGGTTGTTTGCTAATGGTGTTAGTGGAATCAGATGTTTTGTGAGTTTGGGGAAGGAGCGACCTGGTTTTACAACCTCGGTTCTGTAGCTGCGTATCGGACGCTGTTCAGGTTTGCTGCTCTTTGCCTTCTAAAGAAATTACCTTGAAATGAAATCAGAGGTGAATGAAATCAAGTATCTGTCCAATGAGAAATTTTTAGAGATTCCATTTGGTTTAATCTCAAAAGCAAAAATTTAATTTGCGTGTTTTGGGAGGGTTTTGTTTGTTTGTTTGTTTTCTTTTTTTTGGGAATAAAACTCCAAACAAGAGCCAGGAACGTCTTTTTTAAGTGAAACATTTTGATGTTCCCAGACTCAGTAGAGTTCGGTTTGTTGAACCAGCTTCAAAGCCCATTTCCAGTTGGAGCCTTTTCCCTGTTAAGCTGCGTTTTTCAGCTAATACCTCAGGAGCCTAAATCTCTCCCAGTGTCGGGGTCCCTGGGGGGAGGTCAGCAGCTCTCAGGGTGCGCTGAGCAGCTTGGCCCCCGAGACATCTGCGCTGCATTAGGGGAAACGTGATGGTCCTGCGGGCTCCGCCACCCCGGCGAGCGAGCAGATGCAGCGCAACTGCTGCTTAGACTGACGCCTAACAGAGTGTTCGGATTAAATCTCTTAAAAATACAATGAAATGCTGTGCTGCCATTTTCTCAACAAAAGGATGAGCATTTTCAGGAAAAAAAAAACAGGTGTTTTTCTACCCTGTGTTTTAGAAAGCGTTGAGGATGCTGGGTCGCTCGGTAACAGCGGGGTGGACTGCCAGTAACCGTACCAGAAAGCAGTGGTGGAAACTTCTTTGGTGTTTAACACCTGAATCCAAGGACCTGGCTTGTGGCTTGTGGCTTTCTCTTGTGTGCCATCACGACAGGCTTGGCTGGAGTTAATTGAATTAAATGGGAAGCTTGCCAGGGACTCCGGTTATCTTGGTTCAGTCATTAGCACAGAACCAGCGTAAGGATTAGCTGTTGTTTGCTGTCTCAGGTGTTAGTGCTGATACCAGCCAACAAGTTACGGCCCTGTCAGAAGCAGTACCTTCTGGAAGAGACAGCAGCTTTTCTGACTGATAATGTACGTATCAGTTTCTTAAAATGCAAGTATTCCTCACTGGAATAATTTTATTTTATTCCTCGCTTTGAGTAGCTCAATGTGTTTCTTATCTTCTCTCTTTTTGGTTGGCAACGTGCACTTGTGTTTTCAGCGGTTTTGCAAACCTGTGAGAGAGATTTACTCATCTTTCTGACTGACAGCATTTTGGAAAGGCTCGGTTTCCAGCCCTTGGTGGCTGGCATGGCCGGGCGCTCGGCGGGTGGTCAGCGGTGCGGGGGGTTTGGGACGCGGCTGCTGGGCTGAGTCACGGGCCATGAGCGTTCCCCAGCGTCACCTGAACTTTGCTGGGGGGGGACAAAGGAGCTGGGCTTTCTGGTTCTGAGGGATATTGCTCTGATAGATAGAGAAGAACAGGTACAAGAGGACCCTCTAGCAAATCAAGGCAGATTTAACATTCCTTAAATTCTTCTTAAACAAGGGGGGAAAACCCCCAAAACTTGTTCTTTCTCCTCCTCCCCAGCAGTTCAGACTCCTGTTCCATTATCTAAATATGCAGAATAAGAGACAAGGCCAATTTGTGAAGATCCCGTTGTGAAAGGCCTTTCACCTGGCACAGAGAGATCTGTCACCTCCGCATCCCACCGGCAGCGGCCCACCTGGGAGTGAAGCGCAGCTGTGTTCTCGGGCTCGGGAGTGCTAATTAACAAGCAGGGCTGACGATGACAGTTCGGCATGAGCTGCTGATCTCAAACATTTCCCCCGTCCAGGATTTGGGGATGGGGGGCAATTGCAGCCAGGCTGTGAACAGGGGTTTTGGAGGTGCCTCAGAAGCAGAGCAGCCATCCCCACGGCCGGAGCAGCTTCTGGTCCTGCTGGATGTCACACACGAGGTCTCTCTGGGTGAGTCTGAGCCCTGCATCTTTTTGACAGCGAGGTCCTGCCAAGAGCCAGAGAAGCTGTGGCTCCCATGCGCTCGGGCTTGGTCCATGCTGGGCTTGGTCCACAGTGGGTGACGACAGCCAGGAGTGGCTCCACATCAAACTCCCGACCCAGGTTTATTAACGGAGTCGTCATCTTGTAAACCACTTCTTAAGCAGCAGTGCTCTGAGCAGCAGACTGTGCAGTTAGGCTGCGAGTCCGTGATTTGCAGTAAGAATGTGCTCTGAATGTTGCAAAAGGCTCTTTGCTTTAGGGAGTCATTTTAGACGCTTTTGGGGGGGGGCGTTAACAATTTCTGAACTTTGAAACTAAGTTCTTGCAATTGAATATTTATTGTTGAACTCAGCATGAACTATAGAACAAAGCCTAAATCTGGGGATCCTCTTGACTTTAGCAGTAAACACTGACAGCGTTTTTAATATATACTGTATTTTAGTGGTGAATGCTTAAAATTCTTTGTGCGTTTTGTGTCCTCAGCTATTTCACTCTGCTGTGGTTAGCCCTAGATTCTGCATTGGAATGAGCAACATGCAGAGATCTAAGACTTGTGATAAGCTCAGCCTGGACTGGTCTAATGCATGTTTTGTAGAAAAGTTAGCTGTTTTCTGGCAGTGCCATAGAGAGTTTTCTCCTTTGCCCTTTAATGTGCAGTTCCATCTGCAGGTTGAAAAAGAGGGTAAAGACCACAACAGTGAAATAAGCCTAGCAAATGCCGTAGAGGAAGAAACCTGTCGCTGGTTCTGTGTTGCACTAGAGAGCTCTGCCAAGGCTGTTCCCGAAGCAGCCGCCGGCGCGGCGAGGAGCATCCTGCCGCAGGCTGCGTGCCGGGCGGGTACCCGCGGGAGCAGGGGTGATGCTCAGACTTCAACCGTCGGTCACACGAGCCTGCGAGCCCCAGAGGTAAAGCTGCCCTGGGACACGAGCCCACAGAGGCCACCTGCTTGCGTCCCTGTCAAGAGTTAGGGCCTGGGCCAGCCACTAGACACAGAAGATCCCCTCCACACCGGATCGATGCGCTGGGTTGATCTGTCTGCAAAAAGCCCGTGGGAGGCTGAAGGTGCGTCCTGGCCCCGCTGGCAGGTCCACAGCGCGGCAGACAGGCTTTGCTCTTGCAGAAGCCTTCTCGTCGCTGCCTGCAGACACCACAGGCCGAGCCAGGCTGCTTGGACGCAGCCCCCTTCATGGACCTTGCACGTGGAGGAGGAACGGCTGCCCCTCTCACTGGTGCTTGCAAGGCTTTAACAGGGCTCAGCCCTCGCCTAGTTAGAGCCTGCCTGTCCAAGATCAATTTCAGTCTGTTCCGTCATTGGAAGATGGTTCATTCTGTCAGGATTCATGTTCTGTGGTGGTGGGAATATGATTCAGCACGAGGTCAGTGCAGTGCTGACTGACAGCCGAAGCCTACGGGCCTTGGCCTGGGCTCCAGCCTGCAAGGGCTGCTACCATTTCCAAGGCACAGTTGTTAATTTCTTGTATACTTGGGATTATTATCAAGGAATATAAATACACAGGACTAAGGCAAATCCAAAAATCCACAAAAGGCCTTTTGTGCTGTTTGACAAAATCACAAAAATATTTTTTTCATGTAAAATATCCTTGGTGTTTTGCTGATTCCAAAGAGAAATGCATCCAAAGCAGTAACTGCAGTAACCAGTAAATAGAGTTATAAATGCTTACTGATGAAAAAACACACTGTAATGATATAAGGGCAGAGCTGGTACAAAAAATAGTCTTCATTAGAGTTAAAATGAGACAGCTGTGAAACATTATGCTAGTATTTCCTCAAAGGTAGCACTTAACTAGTTCTTTGCTTACAGAAATGTATCACAGAAGGTTTGTATCAAAGTAACATTAACCTAAGTTATTTGTGTAAGAGGAGATAACCATCTCCTCTCGAAATTTCACAGATAGGCTTATCAGATATGAGAAATACGGCACTGAAGTAATGAGAGCCTTCAAAAGATGCTCTTTGTCCCTGGGCCTTCCTCTGGAGAGCATAGTGTCCTGAGGGGACACTGAAACAACAGTTGTCTGTATTGAGTGAAAAAGCAGATATGTTCAAATTACAGCATTAAAGAAGGTGCACAGCTCTCTAGAGTGTTCCCTGTCACCAGCATGTTACAACAGGTCCAAAGGATCCAGGTTTCATGGTGCAGGAGGACAATGTTAAGGTGGTTTCCAGCTCGACTCGCCAAAAAATGCCATTGGGATTTCCATCCCAAAGGGTTCCGGCTCTTTCTAGCTATGTTGTTTTGGTTTTAATACTGTCCTGTGACATCCAAGTGATTTAACGCTGCAGGTATCAGCTGAGGGTAAAACACCTGCTTTTGTTTCTGAGCAAGAGGGCAGGACTGGATTTTAGAGGAATGAAAAGGCCCTCAGAGACTGATAGAGGTGTCTGGAGGTAAAGAAGTCATCGTGTTGTCTTGGAGATGCCACAGGAGAAGCCAGAGGGTGCCCGTAACTTTCCAGAACTCGGTGTGTTCGCATTTGTCCCACTGTCACAACTCCAGGAGAGCTGAAGCGTGTCTGCAGGGGTGTTCTGGGAGAGAATGACTTATGTCCAGTGTTCAGACTGCGCAGCAATTAAACTGTGATGGTAAGGAAGCTAAGAAAAGGTGAAGCGTAGTAGTTATCTGTTCCTTTCGGCAGACACGTATCTTCAGGTTAAGCCACTGCTTTGGCATCTAAAAAAAGCTTTCCAGCAATCTCGCTTAGGTAGCATGGATAATCTTTCTGTGTCTGCTCCCTTATATAAAACTCATATGAACTTCCCCTCTCCTGAGCAGACTTGTTTGGGTGAGGACTGGCTCCAGGGGGTCAGAAATCCCACCGTGAGGGCCGGTTCTCCGTTCAGCTCTGCGGGTGCTGCTGCGGCACAAATGACCGCGCACACATCCCGCCGTGCTGGCACTGCCATCGGCGCTGACCCCGAGGGCGAAGGGCCCTTCACCTCACCTCAGAGCCTGGCTTTGAGTGCTTCTATAAACAGCCTGCTCAGAAGCCAAGGAGAAACCTCACGCTCCAAAAGCACCTATTAATGTCTAATAATCAAATTAGTTCTTCTTGAATGTTAATGCAAAAAATACACATTTCGTACATTAATACAAATGTATAGAAAGTGCTAGACCAGTCCATGATTCTATTAGGCTTCAAAATAGAAATGCTTTGAGTTTTCCAAGTCTTTTCTGAATTCTATAGAATTTCCCATAAAAGGGCTTTGTTTTCGGCAGGAGTGCCTGGTCTTCCGCGAGAGCGCAGTGAAGGGGATGGTGAGGTATGCTGTCGTACTGAGTGGGTCACGTTAGCAAATTCTTTTCTAAAAAGAGGTGTCAGATTGTTCAGCCGGCTGAAGTAATCGAGTTGGCAGGAGAGTGACTTAATTCAATAAGCAGAATTTTAAAAACACTGTGGTTCTTTGTTTAACAGCCAGATTCTACAAAATTAGCTCCAGCTCTGAAATAATTTCTCTCCCCACCCTCCCTGGACTATCGCACTTCTGTCCTGCATGTCAGCGCCTCTCTCCGCTGCCTCGTTTTGTCTGGTCGGGATGGGCGCTGGAGCCGTCCCGCACGTCCCTGGCGCCGGTCCCTCAGCCCGGAGCCTGCTCACGGTGCCCGCGCTCTCAATGGAAGCCCAGGGAGTGAAGCAGCTGGAGGAGACGCTGGCATCTTGGTGTCCCACCGTGCAGTGATTCAGTTCTCTCTGGAGGGAGTGCCAGGTGGCTAAAATAAATCCTCAGCCGGAATGGGCGCCTTGTGCAGGCAGATGACAGAGGTCCATCTAAATCTATCGGTAGGCAGGGCCGGGCAGGGAGGACCCACATCCCTTCGGTGCTGGGAAGGAGGAGCTCACACCCACAGCACCCTGCTGGATTGTACCCAGGGGAACGTTTTTTATGTCCACAAACAAGGAGCATGCTTGACCTTGCTGTCACGCTCTGAGCACCAACAACCAGCAGACCCAGTGGAAGTTAAAGACACTCAGGACCTGCAAGCAGCTTTGCAGGGAAAGAGGAACTCTGTGCTGTAGTCCTAAGCCTGCTATGCTGCTGCTCCTCGCTCCCAGGAACATGCCTCGTTCCTTTATGTTTTTTCTCATCTCTGCTTTTCTTTTCTTGTGTGTTGAGATGGATGAGAACATGAGTTACCTACCTGCTGCTGCAGGCAGTTGCTGGCAGGGACAGGATGGCACCACCACTGCTCAGAGATGTTTCTTAACCTTTTGTCTCTTTTTCTGTTGGTCCAGAGTGCTGTTTGTTTGTGCACTGACCAGGTGCAAGGTTTTGCATCTCACATCTCCAGCAGCCCTGGAGCTTTTCTCTGGAGGTATTTCTTCCCTTCTCCTTGTCTGTGCTCCTCTTCATACCTTTCCTGAGAAAAGCATCACTGTTGGTTTGTGGATTCCTCTTTAGCGGGGAATATCACTTTGATCTGTATTACTTCAAACTGCACAAAGTTTGCTCCAAAGTGTATCCTGCAGGGAAAGGGCTCTGGGACTGCTGGTCAGGCAAGGCCTGAATCTCCCAAGCATTTTCCTTCCATGGTGCTCTGCTGGCTTTCCTGTCCTGCAGCATGTGTCCAGCACCAACAGCTGGGAAGACCAGAGATGGTGAGGACAGATAGTGTAGAAAATACCAGTCCATCCTGAAGGTCTCTGTGTGGTGGGCAGCTCCTGGGGGCAGACACTGCCAGCGCTCTCGAGGATGGCAGGAGAGAGCAGAGTTCACAGCCAGGCAGCTGGAGGACATTAAAAAATGTTCTGCCCCGACCAGGTGCCTTCTGAGGAGAGCTGGCGGAATCGGGGTGAACGGTCATGCCCGGGGCAGGAGTGGTCCTGCAGCAACACGCAGAGTGAGGGCGAAGCAGCCCTGCCCCGCGGCAGCCTTGGTCCCTTCCCCGCCGCACTGAGCCGCTCCGTCACTCCGAGGAGAAGCCGGCCAGCCAGGCTCGGTCCCGTCAGAAGGAGAGCACCTCGAGGTGCTCCTGGGCACTTCTCTTCAGATTGATGAATGATGCAAACGAATGCTGCTGAAGGTCACAGTAGTGGAAAATACCAAATTTCCCTTTAGCCCATGTTTCAAATGATACGGAGATCAGATGTTCAGAAATAACACCGGCTGACAATGAGAAGTATGTGACTGTCTGATTTATGCGGTGCCAGGTTTTACCGCCCTGCTCCCTGCGTGAGCCGTTTTCCCGGTGGAGTGCGGTGCTGCTGGCTGCGAGCTCGGCCGAGCCTGGCTGGTGGCGGGCGAGTGTCGCTCCTGCCTCGGCCTGGCAGCTGCGCTGGCACGGTTGGCGTCTGTCATCCACAAATCCTTCGCTTGCTTTTTCAAATGTACCTTCATAATCTTGAAAAGATGCAATGAGAGTTCTAGGCAAAACACTCTACAAATGCTACTCCTTTCCTTCTTTTCTTCTACCACCATTTGATTTATCGTTTGCTTTCCTTTGCAGGTCTTCTGTTTTCTGGCTGGAGTATTTTTTATAGTCTGCGTTATAAGAAAACCCACACACAAAGAAAGGAAGAAAGAAGTAAATGGAAAACAAATGACCATCATGGCCATTAGTTCTTCTGGGGAAGGACAGCCTGCTTTCTTCAACCATCCAGACCCGCCACAGAATGTGTGAGGTAAAAATAGAAAGCAGAGTACTAAAACAAAGAGGGAGTAAAGATTAACATGGGGGACTTGGTGGCCTAAATATAGACAATTCTACCCCGCTACAGTGACTTACAGTAAGGCAGAATATTCTGCAGCCAGCATGATTTGGCCAATACCCAAAATACACACGGAGATCTGACAGTAGGGACTGCAGCTAGAAAATGTGGCATTCTTTTTTGGCACAGCTGTCATATTACACTAAGCCAGTTCCTTCCCGTTAATCCTAATTAATACTCTCCACTCTGAGCCAGGTTCTCTGGTCAGCAGGAATTCCGGGGGGTCTGCTGCTGCTCTCCCCGCAGGAGCCCTCTCCCTTCAGGCAGCCAGTTCCTTTGTGCTCCTTCCATCAGGGAGCAGCTAAAATCATGAATGAAAAGTTACTGATACTAAAGAGAGCTCCTGGCATCCACCCCAGCAGAAGAAATCAGCATATCGTTCATTAGAGAGATCCACACTTACACAGGGAACACACGCCTGCCAGACAGTGCCAGTTCAGGGCTGCCATCAGAGGGAGAGGGAGGGGAGGGGAGGTCTGTCCCTGCTAAATACAGGCTCTTGTCCTGCCTACCAAAACTGCCCCGGCCCCCGGGTGCAGCCTGGGAGAGACACCACGGGACCGCTTCCATCTTGGGCTGCATTTCCACCCCAAACTGCAAAGTGATGTACAAAATAAATCTATTCTGTGGGAGAGAGGCAAACAAGCCAAGATCTGGTGTCTCGATGCCACGCTCTTTTAGGTAGCGCTGATACTCACAGGTGTTATTTTATTCCTAGCATTTTCCAAATGATGTGATTTACTATAGTTTGCAAATACATGCAGTAACTAGAAGTTACTAAATATAGCTGATTTTAAAGGACAATGTGTCTTTAACAAATGCTATACGTTATATAAATGTGGCAAATGTTATACCTTACATTTTATAGTTTTGGGCTGCTATTAATGGTGACAACATGTTTGTAGTCTGAGAATACTGCCATGGTTTGGTCTCTGTTTCTAATTATGGAATTTTGTATTTACTCAAAATAGATCTCCATGTACGTGTTACGAAATATCTCATTCCAAACACAAGATAAAGTTGGGGTGGATCTTGACTCACATCAAGAAATCAGAGCAGGCACGGCGGGAAGAGAGTACGGTACGTCAGACAGCGGGGTTTTAACCGCGCAGAACGGACTGATTAAAAGATCTTGTCCTTGTACTTCGGTGGAGACGACTGTGCCTGTGTGCGTGTGATGGACAGTTATAATGTAAGAAAAAGTCTGTTAATTCTGATTATTTCTAATTTCTTCAAGAACATGTATCTCTGTGGAGTGGTGCAAGTGTGGGGTAACGCTGTGGGTGGCACTGAGCGGTTTGTGTGGCCGGGTGATTTATTCTGCCCACAGCTTGTGGCCGTACCTGCCCGGGCATTATCACGTGCATGTGCTGCGTCGGGTGTCACTGTCACTCAGGGATGCTCCGTCTCGCCCAAACCCAGCTCGGCCAGGGTCTTCCCATCCCGCTCTCCACGGGAGAGGGCCAGTGGTTCTTTCCGCAGCTGCAAAAGGTGCAGCAGAGCCTGCAAACATCCGATTTGCCTGCGCTCTGCCAGAGCCAGGCGGCAAACGCGAGAGGAGAAGGGAAGTTAGCTGCAGCAGTGGGTGGCAAGCCCAGTGTCGGTGACAAATGAGGAGGGTCGTGTTTGGTGAGTGTTCCCCAAGCTGCTCTTCTCCTACCAACAGCTGAATATCTTCAGCATTGCCGGCGCCTTTCCTTGGAATGTGTCTGGTGACAAAACCATGCCAAAAAGGTCTCATTCTGTCTCAGGCCTTCCCACCTGCAGCTCCTTTATGGAGCCCAGCAGTTCTCCCTTGTCCACCATCTATTCTAGCACCCAGGGATCCTCCCAGCCCACGCAAAGTGTGCAGCTTCGGGTCTGGTGGGTTTTGTGCAGCAGCAGCGTGTCTGCCTGTGACTATTGCATGGGTTAGCTGTATGTTGGTATCTGCAGCGTTACGCAAATTCTTGTGTCTGTGAAAGTTACCTCACAAGTCACGTTCCTTAAATGTCTCAAATGGGGTTTCTGAGAAGTTGTCTCTGAGCTGATGCTCGCTCATAACCAGCACACGTCCAAGGAGCAGCTTTGCTGCGTGCGCTGCCAAGCAGCCCGTCTGATGGAGGAGGCACGGCTCTGAAAGAGCACAGGTCCCGGTGTCTGCACCGGCTGCGGACATGTTTGAGGGGGACCTCTCTCCAGAGAACCACGCTTCACCAGGTGAGCAGCAGGACCCGTCTCCACTTCAGCTTTCAGCCGAGGAGCAGCAAGTCAGTGAGCTGAATAACAAAACTCCAAAACCAGGGGTTTTCTGCTCAAGAATTCTAGAAGAATGTGAAACTGGCACTGCTCAGCTAGCAGCAGTGTGGCTCTCACTGGGTGTCGGCACTGATGGCTGAGAACTGGAAGGCAGCAGATGTAACTAAGCCTTTTAAAAGGCTTCAGAGGTAATCCATTGATCTACTAATTAACATCAAGCTTTTTGGCCAAACAACCTCTTGGGAACTGTATTTGTCTAATTATTTTTTCTATTCCTTTATGGTTTGCAAATGTTAGGAATAGCAACTACTTTCCAGAAGATTGGAAACATCTTTGAGGTCTCGATGCCTCTACTGGAAGTCTTTGAAATAGGCTGCAAGAACGTGGTTCAGGTGATGCAGTCAGCCCCAAGTGCTTCCCCTGAGGGGCTGATGCTGACGGCTGTAGGAGACACTGTTGGGCTGGAGGCACCTCAGACAAATTTTGTGTCCCTGTGTCCTTGACAGCGTCTAAAGCCTGAGGCAGTCTGTGTTCTCCAGAAGAGCTCAGTGCAGAGGAGTCTTTCATCATCGTGATTCGTGCAGCGTTTTCCCAGTAGAGGTGCAGACCCTTGTGCAATAATGACAGCTTGCAAAAGTGACTTTTTGTGGAAGCTCTAGAAATAATCAACAGATCTCGGTAGCGCGAGGCCATCGGAAGGAGCAGTGCACTGCTACCCTTTATCTGGATTTGCTTTTGTGTAGCACGTGTCCCCAAAGGACATCCTTGAGCTTTTCCAGTCATTTTGCCTCTGACACCTCCCCCAAAAGCAACAAATACATCTAGCAAGCATCTGAATGCCCTGAAAACCAATGAATTTTATCTTCAGCCCAGCTCTGGAGCAACTGTAGTGAGTAAATGCCGGTGTTCTAGATGTGCTGGGGTGTGTGGCACAGTGACTGCTCTGCCCAGTACGGCTCGTGTGGCCTTCATGACTCTGCGCCCAGGGCGAGCAGCAACAGTAGGTTCAGATGTCAAGAGGTGGCTTTTGCTGGGCGTTTAAACCGCAGAGATGCACAGCCAGCATTAGTCATCAGGAGTGCACAGGAAGTGACGCAAAGCTTCACGGGAAAGCTGTCGATGTTCCTTCTTCTTCAGAAGTCCCTCAGCAGCATCCCCAAAGAAGACACGGCGAAACAGGTAGTTTAATTCTTGGGCACTAGCATGTTGCCGCTGAAGAGAAGGTTTCTTCCAGCCCACACCTCTTTGATTTTCTCTCTCTAAGCCAACAGCATCTATCGCTTTGCTGTGCGGTAAATGCGTTTGCATTGCATTAAAATTGCTTTCTCAAATGTATTTGCCAGTTTTCATGTTTTCCTTCATTAAAATGAGCCCATTTCAGCATACACCTGCCCCTTGTGCATCTCTGCACGTGCATCTGACCCTGGCCACCCTTATATTTGGGTCTGTGTAATGACTGTTGTCCAGAGTCTGGAAATACTTGTGCCTGTTCACCATTGTGCGCGGGAAGGGAATCCTGTGCCGCACAACCTCTGCGTAACCTTTGCAGTGTCTGGAGCAACAGTGAAGAATTTGGGATTGGGAACTCGCTGCGTTGTTATTTATTGGTACCGCTTTCCTGGGAGGACGAGCCAGGGCTGTGCTGTGCTGGGTTTTGCAATTTAAAAAAGCCTTTGCGTTAATGAATTTACAGCCTAAGTGGCGTTGTTCTGTTCTCGATTACAAGCTGTTTTTCAGAAAACAAGTCCAGATTATTAAAGTGTCTCCTAAAATAGGAATTTTATCTAGCAAAGTCCCTCTGTGCTTCCATTCTTAGTGTAAAACAAATGTCTTCTGTAGCTGAAATTGCACATATTAAAGAATCACAGAAAGTTTCTTTAATTTTAGGTTCTTTGTCTAGTTTTGTATGAAAGTTGGGATTATGTGAACATCTTGTAGCTGTATCACTTGTCAGTTCATTTAAGTTGGTGTTTTAGTTTCTTATTTGTTAGTGGTTTGTTAGCAGTAATGTCCAAATGTTGGTGCCTGGAAGGAAAAGCTGCCATAACGCCCAGAATGGGAGAAATCACACAGAAAGTGACCACAGGTGGGCAGGGCCACGAGCACTTCTCCTTGTCTGCCTCTTTGGGGGTGTCTGTGTGTCTCAGAGATGATTTTTAGATTGTTTTCCATATCATTATGTAAACGTAAATAAGCCTTTTTTTTTTTTGCAAAAGCTCAGAAGTGACTTAGATGTGTAAGAATCTACTGAGAAGGGTGTTTGAAAATCTCAGCCATTCTCAGGGCAGTACAAGTTTTGCAGAGGCAGGTGACTGGTGAAGTCGGGCGTCATGGAAAGAAAATGTAGAAGAAAATGATGCAGGGATATGGGGCAGGCGGATTCATGGGGTCACAGAGTTGGAGACTTTCACAAACCCGCCCTGTTCTCTTCCTGGTTTCAGTGGGCTTCCATTTAACAAAGAAAGTAGCTGGAAAAATTACCCAGAGATATTTGACCTTCAAAAAGGCCTCTAAGGCACAATTACCTGATGTTCACTGAACTGGTTCACGTGGTTCCTACTCTAAATGATTTTCTAGGTTCACCCATGTGTGAAAAGGGGTCTGATTATATGGGGAGAGCAAATGAGAAAAACTCCAAGATGGAAAGAAATACAGCAAGAAATGTTACTGGTTAGGTTTGCGTCAAGGGAAGGAAAGGACAAATAAACATGGCCAGCGCAAAGTAGCTTTTTGGCTTTGAAGGAAAGCACTGTAGGAGAGGTCTGAGGTATCAGCAGCACCAGATAGAAGCTGTTCCGTGGGGTCCCATGCAGAGCACGTCGCACTTACCTTTCGTAGCCAAGTGACAAATGCTGGGTTGTTTCCCCAAGCACAATAGAAATGTAACAAAAATCCTCTTCCCCCCTAATGCCTTTTCTTTCCTTCTGCCCTTGGTTGGCCTGTGCACTGGAGATCCCTTGGCTGTCTGGCCACAAGTGTTCACACCAGGGTCAGCCAGGCTGTGCAGAGTTTTGGCTCTTTCCACTGCGTGCTCCTGAGGTGGGAACAAAGCCAGTGAGTTATCTTGGGCTGCAATCTCCATTAGGCTTTAGGGAAAATGTATTTTTAAGGAAATTAAGTCCATGGTTGGCACACAAGTGCCTCTACCACACAGTCTCCTCAGTGGAAGGTGTAACCGGGTGCACATATAGGTATGACGGCAGTAGCTGAGTGTTGGCAGGGACACAAAGCAGCATTTGCTGTGGTGTCCTGCTGCCCTGCGCTGCCAGCAAGCTCACGGCTGTGCTGAGACAGGCCTTCGTGCGGCCTGAAAACAGCGATGCCTGGAAACTTCTTGAGACGAAGGAATGGATTTCCATCTTTGATGAGAGAGCACAGTGCGCAGTAGGAAGTACGTGTGTATGGAAGAAAATGACTTCATATAACCTTGGAACTTAAAGGCTTTCATGCACAAAAGCAGGTGGTCGATACCTCTTCCGTCTGCATTGTCTAACGGTGACAGCTCCTGCTGACAGCAGCTCCACTGGAAGGCCAGTTTAGTTTCAGCTCATAGCATCATGACCATGGGATGATGTGGAGCTCGTCAGGCTCCTGCCTCTGCCCTTTGGAGGCTGAACCATGCGCGCATGGCCACGCTCCTGAATTCATGCGTGTTCTGGCAATTTGTTTGCCTGATCCTTAAATTTGTGCGTTTATCTTGGTCTGCACCAAGTGCACCTGGTTCTGCCAAGCCTGTGGCAGTCGGCTGTGGGCCACAGATGGATGCCTCAACTTACTGGAGTGGCTGCGTGGAAATTTTCTGCCTTCCTGCAATGCCTGATGCTTGTTGAGAGCTGATCCCGAAAAGGAGCTGACATAAGGGCAGTGAGGAGTGTGGCTTTACCGAAACGCACTCCCTGCATTTCTGACTAAAGGGTATGTGCTGAGTAGTTAAACTATGGCAGAGAGACTGGAATATTTGAGAGGCTTCTCCTGGAGCCTGCTTTTAACTATTGGTAGCCCTGTTTGGGAAAGGGCTGTAGCTGGTACATGCTTTTAGCTTGAATTTGCACTTCTCCAGTCTGAGAGGAAGAATGGAAGAAATGTTCTGAGAGCAAATTCCATGTGCGTCTTCTGCCATCTGCTAATAGCATGTGTGAGCTGCCAGAAACCGAGGAACAAAGATAACATCGTTGTGGAGAAAATTGCACCACTCTGAAAATGAGGCTCTTACTCCAGATGACTTGATAGCTCAGCACCCGCTGGGGCTGAGCCTGGGGCCGCGTTCTGCTCACCGGCACTTGCACAGACCCAGGATAATGTCACTCAATGAGCCCTTGCAGGGTCGGTGTTGTTCCTGCTGAGCCTAAAGAGCAATAAGTTTTATAAACCACGTAGTATGATGGGTCTGTTGGAATCCCAGGAATGAAATTATTTAGGGCAGGAGGAAGGACAAAAGCTGAAGAGCTTCTCCACTGAAACCACATGCAGACAACTTGCAGGAAAAAAATGTATGGAGTCCAAACGGCAGTGAAACACCGAGGAAACCATTGGAGTTCACCTTCCCATGCCTCTTTTTGTGTCAGGTCTCATTTGTGTGGCACACGTGTCAGCACACCTTGTGACGCTGCAGTGATGGTGATGGGACACGAGCCACCCAGGTCCCAAAGCACGAGTCCCAGCGGGAGCGAACGGCAGCGTGCCAGGTGGGTCCCTCCTGCTGCGCAGGGCAGGGGACAGCCGTGAGGAACGGGAGCTACGGGTGTGGATGCTGGGCTCTAACGTGGTCTCTCTCCTTGTCGCACGGCTGGCACGGTCAAGTCAATGCACACAGAACAGCTACACGGTACCCAGGTTCCTCAAACCCCCAGGGAATGTGAAATACAGGGACAGTTCCTGCCTGGCTCACGCATTCTTGTGGCCCTTTTTCTGCTTGGAAATCTTCCTCTGTTTGTCAGTGACATCTGTAGCCCTGGAAACTGGCACTGAGTTTCCCACTTGATGTTACAACATTGTGAAGTAGTTAATAACATTTTTAGGAAGGGAGGGGAGCTGTTTATAAGCAGCTGTTTCGTCTTTCACTTTTCTTGTTTCCCTGTTAGAGCAATTGCATTTGTGACAGCGCTCCAAGAATGGGGGAATGGCAGTAACGTGGTTGCTGCTGGTCTCCATGGGGTGACCTACATACCAGCCTGGGCCCTGTGCTCCCTGGACACCCAAATCTCTGGGTGGGTCAGGCAGCAGTGACATATGTGCAGGGAATGCAAAGTTTCTACCAAAGATATGTAAGCTCCTGGTTCTTGCATCACTCCTAAAATCCTAGTATAATAAGATAATGCTAGTCCTAAAATAGCATCACAGAGTTTCTTGGGAAAGTTCCTCCATGTGTTTTTACACGTGTTGATGAATCGCGCATTCCTTATGGACCTAAAAAAATTTCTCTGGCTGAAGTTCTCTCTGTGAGAGATGCAAATTCATCATTCCCAAATGGCGGCATGTTCTTCTCATCAAAACCAAATGCTCTGGTGACAAGAAGGCACTAAGCATATGCCCCAGATCTGAAGATGTCTTTTATTTTTTAATCAAAGCAAGCAATCACGCCTCTGGAGAGGTGAATTCTTGTGTCCACTCTCCACCCTCTGGGTGCTGAGAAGTTGTCTTCTGAAGGATCCCAACCCTTTATCCCACCACGCATACTGTGAGGGAGGGACGGTGACCTGCACGAGGGGCATGGTGGGAATGAGCGGGGCCAGGCAGCACCATAGTCTTGGGGCGGGGAGTGGTGCCAAGGAAAGGAACATGGTCATCATGACATGAAAACTGTCCTCTGTTGTTGTCATCCAACCTTTCAGGCTTCACCACTCCTCTCTGTAGCAAGGCTTTCCCATTCCTCCTCTGCTAGAAGCTAGTCCTCCTCCTGAGCTTACTTAGCAGAGCTAGAAGGATGTGCTGTGTCAGACCCATCCCCAGATTGGGCTTTTCTACACTTACCTGCAGTCCAGTTAACACGGGCAAAGGCAAGGGAGGCTGGAGGACAGTGACAACAGCTGGGACTGCTGGGTAGATCTGCTGGTTGGAAACCTAACGCGATGGCAGAATATACAAGGTGTGCAGCTCTTCAGGAGTAAACATCCATTTACAGCAGGGTCATAAAAATCTGAGGCACTCGACAGCAAGTTGCCTGTGGCTTTTCAGCCTTGTATCTCCAGGAGGTATTGCTCAATGAGGGAGCATGTGGTGTCTTGTGTGGACCAAGAGGTAATTATGAGCAGCTACCTAAATAGCCCTAATTATGTTTAGAGAAGGTTGTTCCCTGAAAGGAGCTAGAATCTGTGAATAAACGTATTGCCACAGGTGACCACCTGATCTGTGCATATGGACCTAAAAAAAGCCAGTTTGCTAAGTTAAAATACCTCAAAGTGAAGCTGAGCAGACGCCAGACGCCAAAAGCTGTCCCTGCTCCGCACGCACTCCCCAAAGCAGCTTTGTACAGGGGCTGGGCAGCGGAGGAGAGTGAGCCAGGACCTTGTGGCATCGCAGGTGACCACATAATGTTTAGCCCGCCCATAATGCACCCCTGAGGGGACCAGTGGCCTTAAAATATAGACCTCTAAATACCACAGAGACGCAGAAAGATGGCAAAGTGATGAGGCCCCAGGAACAGGGGGATGAAGAAATCCAACCACTTATTTTGATTAATCCTTTTGTGAGCACAGTGTCTGCTAAAGTCCACCCCAAAGCCTGGAGCTCCCCAGGAACAGGAGACACCTGCTTCCCACCCAGAGCTTGATAGGGCTAGGTGGGTGCAACCTTGGCCTCCTCCTGAGGAATGCCCAGAGGCTGTGAGACTTTGTGGGGCACCTGAGGATGGGCACGTTCTTTCTCTGGACAAGTTCTCTCTCTCTACCAGAGGTGCGCACCTGGGAGCCAGGAACATGGCTTAGGCAGCCCCTGGCTGTGCTTCGGCGTTGGGAGGGTCCAGAGGATGGTCCCTGCTCAGCTCAGACCAGCAGCACAGTTGCTCTGGCTTGGACGCGTCTCCAGGAGGAGGGGCTGGACAGCAGGAGCCCTCTCCAGCCTCCTGGCAAAGTTTGGTGCTTCAGGGAGTGTTGAACCCTGTGCTGCTCCAGACCACCCTCGTCTGTACCACCAGCCTGGAGTCTGGCCCTCGGAAAGGCCCTGTGCCGCTAGAATTTTTGAAAGAGAAAGCCCGTGACAGAGGGGACAAGTGTGAAGCTGTTTAGCGCCTGTGAGGGTTGAAGAGTTCATGGTGACAGCTGAGATAACGGGGGGCCTGGCTCCAGCCCCGAGCCCCCCCTGCACCGCCAGCAGCGAGCACCCAGCTGCCTCACCCACCATGAACCACGTGTGGCTTTAAATTAACATTTATGCACAAGATTGGTACATAATTATTATATATTATAACATGGAAGTACAGGCAGTCTAGAAATACACTCTGTGCCTTTTTAAATTAATCTGGCGGCCTGCCTGGCACTTACCCTCTGCCACTCTATGGCCTTGCCCACACGACGTGCAGAATTCGGTCAGCTTTCAGATTTTTTTTTTAACACTTGGAAAATAAGTCCCTAGCAGCACAATTTAAAACATGTCGCGGACAAAACTCTTTGGGAGCAAACTTTTAGAGAGATTTTACAGCATTGTTGTAGAGCAATTAGGGAACTGCAATTGAGGTAACTTAGGAATGAAATACAGATGGCAGGGAAAACCCACCACATCCATTCAAAGAATAACAAGGTGGGAATGGGACTAAAGGTAGGCTTTAAAGAGGTGAATAATTTGTACAGGAGAAATGAAGGGTTGTCACAAGTCCTCTGGATGACCATGGCTTGCCGGGGTCTTCAGTCGGGGCAGCCCTTGCACCTGGAGCAGCCCTGGGCTGTTGCTGCAGGTCAGGGCCAGTTCCAGAAGGGCTCCGGGCTCTGCTGGGGCTCACAGCCCTGGTATCTCCTGCTTATCACCTCAGGCTATAGGGACAGAAGGTCCATTGAGCTACTTGGCCTCTTGGCTAGACAAAGCCCAGAAAGGTGACTCACACCTGAAACGTGAGGGGTTTCCTGACACCTTCCAAACAGTCACTTCATTTCATGCCTGAGCACCAATAACGCATTCCCAACGCGCAAACAGCGGCCGTTACGGACCCGTATACCCGGTGTTCCCTTTGCACAGCACAGCAGCTTTCAGCAGGGCTTTGTGTGCATTGTGTGCGCTGCATGGCTCTGTCATCAGCTACATTCTGCACGTCAGAGCACAGCCGAATCTCTAGCTATAGCTTTGTGACCCTGTAGCGAGAGCCACACGGAATACCGGAGCACAGCAACACCCAGTGACGCTGCCAGCGTGAACCCAGCGAGCTACGGCTGTCGCTGCTTAAATAAGGATGCTGTTCAGCAGGACCTTGTCTCTGATGCTATTCCTGAGAGCAGAGACCCACAATGTATGACTGAGCTTATGAAAGCAGATCTGTCTCCCTGCTTGTGTACACAGACTCACATCCGTGAGCGTCGGTGATCGCTCGGGGCAGTGGCCCTAAATATCCACCACCTTCACCACATCCCGCTTTCAGAGACGTGTTTTGAAACGCTCATCCAGACTTTTCAGCCAGGAGCGACAATTATCAGAAGGGGAACAGCAACACATTAGGAAAGAGCAGGCCACGGTGGAAAGGACAGACTACCTGGGTCTTCAGCTGCATGTCAGAGATTTATTGCGCTCTGAATGGCATCTCAGCTGCCTTCCTGCGGGCAGAAGGCCCAGAGACTGGCTGTGGTTCGATGGTTCAATGGTGTGTACTTGTACTTTCAGTCCTGTGGTAGCAACTGTAGCTGTCTCAGCAACAGCAAGGCCACATGGGAAGAGCTGGATGGCTCTAACGTGCTTCTTCCCTCCTCCTGCACTCTTTGAACCCAACCCACAGACATTTTTTGCTGCCTGATCCTCACTGGGTCCTTGCTAGAGACCAGTCTTGTTTTTCTTCCCTGGCTTCTCTATAATTACAGAGGGTGAAGCCGGCAGATATGAGGTGGGATTGCTGCTGGCTGGTTCCTGTGCCGGAGACGTGCAGGCAGAGGCAGGGCTGTTCACACTGACTCTTGCAAAGGACATTCCTTCTTCCTTAGTAAGCCTGCCTTGGTGCCATCGGATGATTCATGTGCAGTGGTGGGCTGAACCACAGGCCCAAAGCTCTGCTGGCCGCAGGCTGCCTGTCCATCACTGCTGGCCCTGAAGCAGGGAGAGCCGAGCAGGACTTGCAGCAGCCTCTGGAAAGCCACTCGTCATAGTCTGGTGGACGCGGTAACACAGACCACCCTGCATCAGGCCAAGGCCCTCTTAGTCCAGTGTCCTCTCTCCTAGCCCAGCTGCAAGCAGGTACCTACAAAACAGTAGGAAAATGGCAAACTTAGCTGCTCATCTCCCAGCCTTTAATATTTTCAGTTCAGGGGATTTTATGAGCTAGTTCTGGTCTCTGGTAATTCCCACTGGCTCTATTCCATGTACTTGTCCATTTTCTGTTGAGGTCCTGAGAAATTTATGCATGTTTTTGCATATGCCCTTTGCAAAGCGTTCTGCAGGGCTAGAGCAAGCTGCTGTACGAGGAGTGACCTCCTCTGATTGGCTTTGAACCTGGCTCCTGCGATCCTTCACTCTCACTCCTGGCCGGTAATGGCCAGCTCATTTGTTATGCGTGAAGCTATAACTTTTTCTGATTACCCAGTGCTAGGGTCTTACACATTTCTTCATGGTCAACTCTTACACTGCAATACATCGAAGTAACTGCTAGTAATCTGTAATGCGCTGGGCTGTAAACTGCGCCGAGTCAGGAGCTGCTCCAAGCCCTGTTCAGCATTTTTCCCTCCAGGGTTAGCAACGTCCCAGAGAGCCACGGCAGGAAGCTGGAGATGGTTACGGCATCACTCATCTCAGTTTAATTTACTGTCAGATGTAAATCAATGCCTTAATCCCACTGTGATAAAAATCTTTATGAGCTCTGCAGTGGATAAAGCAGTTTGGTCAGGCCACGTAGCCAGTTTTAAAGCAGTCACTATAATCCTCTTTTTCACCAAAGCAGGTGATTTTGTAATCACTGCATATACTAGATCCCACCAGGAAATCATTATTCTGGAATGTTAGCTAAATTTATGGTGGACTTCACCAGAGTGCATGCTGCAGTTGTCAGTTTGCTTCATTCTCAAATCACAAACTGTGCTGACACACGACAAACAAAGCTGAGATCCTTTGCGCTGCTACATGAACTAAAAAGATTAGAGTAGCACCTTTTTCAAGAGTGATGTGCATCTTTAGTTAGATGGAGACGGGAAGTCTTGTGGTTAGACACCCACTTAGGAGCCATAGGACTTGGCTTGTTTCCAGTACTAAACAGATTTTTTATATTATCTTTGAGCCCCAGCTTCCCCATTCAGGACTTTTGTGAAGTTCAAGTGATTCATGTTTCCTAAATTGATTTCTCTCTTCCTCCTATAACCTTTTTGGCTGACTACGTTTGTTCTCCTTCTCTTGCAACGAAGAGATTTAAATGTGAGTCAACCTGGAAGGAATCAGTAGTGCAGAATGTGCTAACTTTTACTGGGAGAATACCCCCAAGTGCCTACATCTGAAGAGTTAAGAGTTTCATTGCTGTGTTGTGGCACTGTCTGCATACAAGGCCAGCTTCGCTCTTCTCAGCTGACACAAATCTGTTCAGCTCAGAAAAGCAGGGGCTACCACAGACAACTGCTGTGATGACATCCATTTTCCTCCTGGGTAGGGATATCAAAGTTCCTGTAAAGGAATGGCAAACGTGCTCTCCTCCTGGTGTGTTACAGCAGCTTTCCAAGGATAATGCATGTGAACAAAAAACCTCATGAGAGAAATACCATGAGCCCCTACACCCCTCATTTATTCCCAGGAAACTTTATTACTGACATAAATGGTGATGAGAACCTCCTTTGCGTTCCTTCTGGCATATCTGCTGAAGGATATGATTCAGAGAGGGCCTCTTACTGTGGACAGGATGGCATTTCTTAGCTTTCACAATAACCTGACAGTAAAACATAGATGACTGTACCAGAGCAGCCCTTTTTTTTGAATGGCAGCGATAACGTTTGGCACATACCTCACGTTTCCCAGGAAAATCCCTCATTGCGTTACCCCAGAGCAGTACAGCATGTGCTTCCCCTTCCTCCTGACGTGCCCGTTTCCTGCCACGCTGTGCAGGGCAAGGCAGGGACGCTGGGTACTGCAGGGGGGATACATCCCCAGGAGCCTGTTGGCACTGTATATTCCATCCCTCCGCATCAGCAGACCTGGGGTAGTGGCAAGACAGATAAAAGAGCAAGGCCCAAAGTCAGCAGATGCACAGCGCTACCACTGAAGACAGCTGGGGCGGAGCAGCGTTCACGTACGGATTGTGTAGGTGCCTTTGGTGTGCCACAGCTGGAGCACACGAAAGGGGGAACGAGGGACTCACAACTCAGAAGCAGGGCTGAAAAGGCAGGTTCAGATCCTGCCACAGCTTTGGCTCACGGTCCGACAGAGTCCATACATTTCAAGTTGCAGAACTGAAGCTTTTCGTGGTTCAGCTTTAGGAATGCCAAACAGTGGTTTTGCACATTTCATCTATCAGATTTCTCAGTTTTCTCTACTTTCCATCAGAGTAAATGCAACCCTTAATTTTTCTGCCTTTCCTCACTTGTAAGTGGGTGACAAAGAGGTCAGCTTCAGAGAGGCCTTGAGAAGAGGAGGGTGGCAATAGCTGTGAGGTGCCCTGAAGTCCCAAATGAAAGACAGGGTGGCCGTGCAAAGCATTACAAAGTCTTTGAAAATTAAGATGAAAACAAACCAGGCTCTTATCTTTTGCTGGCATGTGAGACTCAGAATTGCTGCTGCTGAGCACATTTCCATGCCAGGAACCAGCACCAGCTGCTACAGCTGCAAATCGGTCCTTCAGTTGATATCCAAGCATGGGTTGTGCCCCAGTTCTTGGACTCCTTCACCTCTGCATCACCAGGATCTCTTCAGCATAGTCATTAGCAGCTCACACATACCTGCCACACCTTCCAGCACACGCCTCTGCATTCCTCACCCTGCTCCAAGACATGCCTTCTTCAGGGAGCCGCACTCGGAGCTCACATTCACTGTCTGTCTTACTCATGTGGGATCAAGTAGTCCCATGAAGTGCTGGTAAGTTGTGGTCGTGATGAGTTTACCCCTGTCCTTGCAAGAGCAGATCAAGGGCAGATGATCCTGTCACCTAACCAGTACTATTTGGAAGTATTTTACAGCTTACACAAAGAAACAAAGTGCTGGGAATGCCTGACCTGTGGTGACAGCCTCTGGGCCTTACTACACACATAAGGCCAGCTAATGTCTGTCAGTTGATGCATTTTCATCTACTCTCTGATCTGTGACTGAACTTGCAAGCTTTCTCCCAGCCCGTTCTCAGTGCTGTCGGTATTTCCAGCTCTTGGAGTGTCAGTGACAGACAGCCGTCTGCCAGGGCGGCCCATCTCCGAGGGATCCAGCTGGGGCTCACGGCACCCGGCCCTGGAGCGTACCTTGACTCTGGGCTGTGGCACAGCTGGAAAAGGATCCCACGTTCTCCCCTTCTCATCAACCTTCTTGCAAGGTGCAGCAAATCAAAACCTCAGATCGGCACAACTCCTATTGTTGCTTGATTTGCAGTCTAAAAAGAAATCAAAAAGTCAAGCTTCTCATTTCCATACAGCAAGTGGGAACCAGCAGCGGTTGGCACCTCTCCAGCCTTGGCCAAGGGCAAAGGAAATAGTTAATCTATCACTCATCTAAAACACAAATCTCTCTGCTTCGTACGGGGGCAAGGGAAAGATCCGAGTCCTTGACTACTATTAAAAAACTCAGCTTAGGCTCAGTTCATTTCCCATTTTTCTGTTCTAGTCTCAAATCTTATGCCTTGATTTTTAGTTGAATCCTTTATTTTTAAGGTTTTCCTGGCATCAACTGCTTCTCAAAACTATTCATTCTGTCCATTAATTAGACCTACTAGCTTTTTACCTAATGTGTCACCTGATTATAATCAAAGTGGTATTGTGTTCTGGAAAAAAAATCTAGCAAAGGTATCTCAAGAAGAGTTTGTTAGACGTGTACGGTGGAGAAGGTGTCTCTGCGTGGGAAAGATGTCTCACTGATTACCTACCCTCCGTTCCTTCCAGTCGCCTTTCTGCACATGCAGGACCTGCTGACCATTAGCTGTGAGGGTCACGACAGGTTAAGGTATGTGTTTTGAGAAGTTGTTTAGAGTCTAGAAGACATTGCTGAGAGATTCAGCCTCGGCCCTTCGCAAAAGAGCTTCACTTAGGGGAGAAGCCTGGGAAGAGGGATGGAGTCGGAGGCTGCTGGGGCAGAGAAGCCCCTGCTGTTGTCTGCGTGTGGGTCTGCGGTCCTGCCGCAGGGCCGGTGCTCCGCAAGCACTCCCCTGGGAAGAATGACCGGGTGGTGGGAAAGGGCTTTTCTCTGGGACTGATCCAAACCCACGCCTGCTTTGAGGCCATGAATGTCTTTTGCTGGTTCACTGCAATACTATTTTGATGTAGGGAGCTGACACACCTCAAGATGTGATACCACTTGTCTGGTTACAGCAGAAACTCTTCTGGCCGCACGCTGGTGCAAGGCTTGTCTGCCTTCCTGGTTTTCTTTTCTGCTCTGAGCTTTGCAGTCTCACATCCGCACTATACTGGCATGCACAAAACTGCACTTTAAAAGTGGCCAGTCTATTTTCACTGAAAAAAATCCCTCCTTCTGGTATTTTTGCTAGCATCAGCTCCCAGAACACAATCCCTAGTACAGGGAGCACGTTCCCCACTGATGTGTCAGACTAAAGTTCATGGCTTTGTCTTACTGAAAATGAAGTCTTGATTATCCATGCAGCTCCCAGTGAGTCATTCCACACCCTTGAATTATTTCTGACAGATGTGAAATGCCTTCTGCTGAATTCCTACTCCAAAGAGACTTTTGCATGACTGGTTTATCAGTGAACACGAGCGGACTCATGATTTTCAGTGCTTCATCATCACGGCATGTGTAACATGATGACTAGGGAAACCAGACCCATCTATGTTGTGCCACAGGCCCAAAGACTCCAAAATCTCCCAGCAGCCGCACAAGGGGCGTTCGTGCAGGGCAGGAGCGTGCGCAGGGAGACCCCTTATTACCCTGCGGCTCTTGGCTATGCAGAGGAAAGAAAATTGGTCAACTGAGGGTGTATGAATTCACTTGCTGAGAGGATAAGGAGACTGAAGGACTAACCCTAAGGCCTGTTTCTGTCACTTTTCACTTTCTTGCTGTCCCTTTGCTGCCAAGAGCATGCTTACCATGGTGCGAGGCATGCGTAGTCACTGTCCCTGAGGGCAAGCGGCGGAGGCCAGAGCTCTTCAGCGGTGAGCTAGAGCGCGGCTCTGCTCCCCCAGCCTGCCACGCTCACCTTACCTCCTTTACGCTGCAGGTGCACTTCTCTGCCGTGTTTACCCAAAACACGGCTGGAGCACATCACTCGGTACACAGTCAGGAGGCACAGATAAACTTCCCTCCACACCCGCAGCAGACAGGCGTAGGCTGTGTCCCAACGGCTCCACGGCTTCTTCCTGAGGTGAGGCATCCCAGCCTGACCTGAGGACTTTCACAGATCTGCTTTCTCCCACAGAGAAAAGCTCTTTCAGGTTCTCCAACACTGTTGGGACCTTCTCCAGACAAGAACCTCCTCCAAAGCAAGAAGGCAGGTGCAGTAAGGACGCCCTGAGGGGTGCCGATGGTGCTCTCGGGGGCAGCTCCGCTCACACCGCCCCATCACAGAGCGGAACGTACCCACAGCAGCTCGGCTGCTGACGGAGCTCACGCCGCAAGGCTGGGCCGGGTCAGGCGCTGACACTGCTTGTGTCTCAGCAGGAACAGCGTGGTTTCCTGTGAAAGGGTGCTCTGCGGAGCAGCCGAGCCCTTGCCGGCAGAGGAGGCCACGCAGAAGGCCCTGTTGTCACACCTGCATTAGCGGCAGGGGCTGATGGGCTGTCGCTGGCGGCTGCAGGGTTTCGGTGACGTTCCCTCGCAGGCGGCCGGTTCTGGCGCGGCGTGGGGCTGAAGGCATTACCTCTGCAAGGGGAGATTTTAGGCTGCGGTTCCACATCTTCCTCCTGCGGAAATCGCTGTCGCTGCAAAACAAAACAGCAGCGCCCAAAACCATGTTCAACAGTCATTTTAGCAATTCCAAAATCTATTATTCTATTAAAAAGAAACAAACCCCCACGCATTAGACCTTACAACTGTGAATTTTGTATTTCCAGTGGTGAAACTCCCCCCTTCTTTTTGTTCGCAGATGGTCACAATGATACCTTTTTGTTCAATAATTCATCACTTCTGTGTCGAGGTTTGACTTGTTTTAGGGAGTTAAGCTGAGT
Organism: Coracias cyanogaster; assembly: GCA_033124195.1. Lineage (NCBI taxonomy): Eukaryota > Metazoa > Chordata > Aves > Coraciiformes > Coraciidae > Coracias > Coracias cyanogaster. The sequence goes on from JAVSBS010021557.1 coordinate 34,048, forward strand.
GTCTCAAGGAAATCCGTAACTGAGGTACGAATCTGGGCGTCTGTGAAAGACTTCCAGATTGTGCAGAAGAGGAAGTATATGGCTTTAAACGTGCGTTTTGCTACATTAAAGGCATCGACACAGGATGTTAGTAGAGACTGACCTGTCATCTCTCTGTCTTGTCAGCAGACCCACTGACAGCTGATTAGAGGCTATTAATTAAAACTGCCAGGTTTTGTCAGACTTTTGTCACGCTCCCTAGATAATTCAGTCTTGCGCATTTTAAGCAGCTTCAGTGGGAACATGAGGGAGCCTTCTGATGCCCCCCCTGTAGTCTATGCCTGTCTTTCTAAGAAAGAGAATTTATTTCCGCAGTAATAACCTTTGTGCTGGGGGGTCAGTGTAACGCTGAGCTGCCTCAAGGAGTGCCCCGGGCAGCCAGCCTGGGAGCAGCTGTGCAAAGGTTCTGGTATTAACTCCCCGCCCTCCTGAAGGTTACAGAGGATAGTGCCACGAGTTTTGCAGGAATAAAGAGCCTTTTTCTTGCTTTTCTAAGAAGGATCTATGCTAGAATAAGTCAAACAAAAACTGGACCCGGTTTCGCACCCCGCAGCTGTCCTCACCGGAGTCAGTCACTCTGCTCACATGGACATACGACTGGCATAATGACTCCTAGATACTCGCTCGTAAAGGAGAAGTGTTAATTTCGCATGTAATTATGACCTATTTTTTGATTTTGCTATAAATACAAATTTACTCTTCATAGCACATCTATGTGTCCTTTGAAATGCATGTGATGCAGAGCAAGTGATCAGACCCTAGAGGCATATTCAGAAAATGCTGGTTTGGTCTATTTCACATGTCTATAATTGTCTCTGCCCCTATCATCATTGATGATTTTCTGCAGTAGCTTTCAAAGTACTCTTAGTTTGTCTGGATATTCAACAATGCTACAAAGCATTTAAAATGTCAAACACAAGAAGAATTGCTTTTTTTTTTCTTACTACTGTAGCCTGATACAGATGTGAACCACGAGCCATCCTGGTACAGCTTCTGAAACCAAAGTAGAGCTAGACAGGGCCTTCACCTGAGGAGCTTGCTTTTACTCTTGATGCATCTTGTAAGACCACTTGCTGTTAATTTCTGCCCTGCACGACGCAGTGTAAGGGCAAAGTATAATGCTGAATTACAGAGTGGTGCCAATGTCTGCCTATACGTGAGGTCAGTGGGTTTACATTCCTTCAGGTCAGGAAACAGAACAAGCGTGACCTCATCCCTTGTGCCAGTTTCTCCACATTACAAAGTCAGCGCAAGACGTGATGGCACGCTGTGCCTGCTCCACGAGGATGGGACTGAGGGCTTGTCTGCACTGCTTGGAAGAACAAACGGGCACAAGCCATCTCAGGGTGAGAATGCAGTGGAGAACAAGCACGCTGGTTTTCCCACAGCATGAACGAGCCGAGCTCGCACTCTACACCGCCAAAAAACCTTAAATGCCTGGTCTTGAATATATTTTTACCATAGTCATTCATGCTTCTTAGAAAAACCATATTTGTGAGGGACTCCAGGTTTTAGTGACCGCATGAGCTTGGTGTTTGCCCACCTGGTGGGCAGAAGAGGTCTGCCACTTGGAAGTGATGTACACAGGCTGGTGTCCAGCCCTCTGATCAGCAAGGGAGAGGAAAGCAGAATATGCAAAACCTCCGCAGAGGAATCCCATTTTCCCACTCCTCATTTGTTATTCTGTGTGATAATGTATTAATTCCTTACCTAAACTCTTTTGATTATTTTTATAACCCTTACTGATGTCACTCTGAGTATTACTGTTATCCTTATAAATACACAGTCTCGTTTCTGAAGAAATTTAAGCCATCCAGCTAACATGCCCTATGACTTTGAAACCAGTACAGTAAATTCATCAATGGAATTGAAAATAAAATTAAGCTTTGGATGAAAGCTACACTACATACCCCTAAGGCTTATAAATTTGGTCCGGTCCAAGGTATAAGGACACGTCCCCAAAATGAATATCATTCTGATGGGTTTCACATGTTTCTTAGACAGACGATTCTAGAGGCATACACGTGTGCACAACAAAGTTACGGTTATAACGGCATGTCCTGGGTTACAGAAACAAATGTTGTGTGATACAGAGGTTTACATTAAGGGTGGGAATTGCTCAGAATTGGCATAGGTATACATTTTATTCACTTTGGCAATATCCAAAGGATCAGACTCCATCTTGCTATGTTTACTGGAATGCAAAGCCACTGGGCAGCGTCTTAAAGGCCTGGATGGTCTTTACCCTAGATAGAGGACTGCACCCATTCTCCTCCAATTTAATACAACCACACTGGGCTCTCTTTAGGCAAGGCCACCTGCGAGATTTTAAGTTAATGTTGGTGAATGGTGAACGTGTCTCTGAACACGCATTTGGCCTGTGTTCCATTGCAAAAGGATTGTCTTCATAGAGACTGCCACTGATGAAACGTTCAGGGCCTGCTTTTCATGCTCAAAGTTTCCTCCTCCTGTTTTTCAAGAGCTGCAGATCTTCAATATACTTGCTGCTTTTGGGCCCAGCCCTGTAAATCTTGCTCCTGTGAGTAAGCCTTGCTCATGAACATTCTCATGCCATGAGAAAAGGCTTTTATGGAATCATGTTTTGTAAGTACTAGTGAAAAGCTAAGCTAAGATAGTACCTAGATAAGAGAGTGATGAATGCATGATAATCAGTTCTTTGTCTTTATGGCCAGACCCTAGCACCCACAAAATGACCCTGCATATTGAGTAACAAACAGATGAAGTCAATTTCTGGAGGCCTACTTGGATAATGCAATTATTCTTTTCAAGGCATAAAACAAATAGGGGTCTGGGAACTAGCAAAATAAAAATGATGATGATGGTGATGAATTTAAAATGCTTTCCAAACAAGAAATTGAGGAAGTCTTTAGAGAGGCCTTGTGGTGAACTTGATAAATCTTTCTGCAGTTTTTAATTCTGAGTATCAGTTATTTCATAACTTACAGTGCTTACTTAGCAGCTGCTACAGGCTACTGAATAAACAATCATGGCAGCAGAGAGCTTTTGCCATCAGCCAGGATCACGAAACTGCCTGTGGATTATTTGTCATCCCGGATCTGCATATGCTGTTGTTATTGTATAACTGCAGATCTCAAGGCAATTAACAACGCTAGGTATTTATCAGCCTTATTTCAAAAATGGAGTAACTGTGATGTAATGGGATGAAGAAATTCACTTGCTATCATGGAATGAATTTGCGTCCATACAAGGCTTAGAACACGTTTCCTTATTCCTGGTGCCATTCGTAATCCACCGCACAGGAATGCCAGAACCGCTCCTCCTTGCCATTCACCGTGTTTCCACAGAGCAGGGCATCAAAGGAGTAGGCATTAAATCTTCACTTTTCATGGGTTTTTATGAAGAAACTCTATTATGATTTAAAAGAGGGCTTAATCAGCTGCACAATTAAGAACAAGGTTTGTTTTGCATTGTAATTAGTGAACTTGGAAGCCAGCTTGACATAAAATTTCTTCACCTCTGTTTTTTTTTCTTCTAAGCACCTATTCAATGCGCTATGGTCATTTTTTTTAAAAACTCTGCTAATACATATAAAATGTATGAAGAAAAACACTGCTGAATTACTCCTCCCTTCTTGTTTTATAACCTGTGAAAATAAGCTCATAAAACTCTAACATATCTTTGCCTTCCACGCCTTCCAAGATACTCTGATACCTTTTCTGTGCAACGCGGCACGGAGGAGACTGCAAACAAGTTTACTCATTATCGGAGCTGCGATGCGAGCTTGTAATTCAGGTTCTGTGTCGTCTGGGAAAAACTGTAGAATGCTCATCTCTGCCCCCTGCACCCACCCAGGTGTGGAGTCAGATTCTGATCGCTTTAATCATTAGGACTTTTTGCAATTACTGTTTGAATCAGCATACTGTCTAGGTAGATTCCTTACGACCAGAACGTTACTATGCTGGATGTTGCCCAGCTTTTTCTGCTCTGCGTTTGTAGCTCTCCAAATGGCTTTATTTACCATGTGTTACTCTCTATAAACATAACTTCAGAACCCAGGCAGAAGGATTGTCCTGCAGGCATGATCCTACCCCGGCACTCTGTCACAAAGCTTTTTCTTTACAGTTGAGTGGGCCAACGCCAGTAACTGCTGCTGGGAGGAATTTGTCCAGGCTGGAATGAGGGCCAGCAGGGACGGGGCGGGCGTGGGTTTCCATGTCAGTATTTCAGCAAGACGAGGCTGAAAGGTATTCCATCTAGGGAGTTACAAAGGGTTACAGGGCTCCCATCTACCTGCAGCTGTGTGTGAATCATGGAAGAAAGTAACACACATTCTACAGTGTAAAGTCAAGCGGGCTTGTCGCTCGGGGTTTCTTTGTACCTAACACAAGTCCCTGTCAGGTTCCTGCTACTGACTTTATTTCACATCCCGGACCTTGTCTTTGTGAACGCTGGCCAAAGCAGAATCCCAGACCTAGCTACTGTTTTGAGTTACACTGGCGTGACCTGAATTCATGCTCTTAGGCAAAATCTCCCGCAGTCGGCTAGGAAGACAGAAGACTGGCTTGTAGTCCTCAAAGTGCTGTGCTAAGAACAGTGATGACCGAGCACTAGACCACCAGCTCTGCCACTGCAGCTCCACGGAAGTCAGCGGCACTGACCTACACCGGGAACCTGGCAGGTTTCCTCCTGCTGCCACCCAAGCAAAGGGGGAAGCAGGAATGAGAACGCAAATGAGATAGGAAGGATTTAAACAGAAAATGTGGGAGGGAACTCAAAGCACGTCCCTTCTCCTTTACAGCTTTATCTCCAGCTTTCCAAGTTGCCACTTTGCATCAGAACCTCGTTTCCCTTCTTGTCTGAGAACACACAAAAAAGTATAGGCTCAAAACCCCTTCTGTAATTCAACACTCGAAATCACTTTCCCCCCTATCAACGCGGTGTCAACGCACCTGAACAATACAGCCGCAGCAACAACAGACCAGCGCAGCGTGTGCTCTACAACGCACATAGATGCTCAAGGTCGTTCACACCGGGCACTGCTCAGTGTTCATTGCAGTGGGCAGGACATCAAGAAATCCTAGATTTTAATTTTACTTTGGGCACTGACTTGGTCTGCAGCTTTGAGTGAATCATTTGCAATTTAGGTTTAGGTTTTGGGAGATGTTATTTATGAGCTTTGTAGAACTTCCAGGAAATTCCCCTAGATTCTACCCGTTAATTAGATTTCCGCAGAAGCTGAAGTGTCTCCACACACCAGTCACAGAAGCAGCACTGCAGAGACAGGCAGCACAGGACACAGAACATACGGAATATTGCTTTTAAGAGCTGAAGGGCTGGCTCTGTGAGGTACACTGGCAGTGGGCATTTTGTTAGGCGTCGAGCTATAGTCTAAGAAATGTTAGTATGTCGGGATTCTAGAAAAGAGTCACTTCAAGTGCATTATTGTGTGTATATGGTGAGATTAATTTGAACAGCATGCCTGCATGCACATTTTAACTCTAAAATAATCTGAACTCCCTTTCTGCTGCTTGCGTGTACCGCTTAACCTTCATATTTTTACAGAGCTCACCATGAACTTTCCCACAGGCTAAATCTATCGTACTATATATTTACTTACCATTATAAAAGCCTTTACCACATGAGTAAATACTGAAATATTTACACAGGTTAACCATGATATCGGTCTGCATGGACTTAAAATACAGTTCCACTGCACTCTGGTTCTGTATTTCAGCATTATACTTCCACCACCATCTTTGTCTCCTCCAGTTCGTTCTGACCTGTGTGTACTCTCACACACCTTGATGACAGGATCATCTTCCAACCGGAGCAGACTGTGACTGGACAGAGTCACCCCTAGTATCACCCTGCGAAGAAACTCTGATTCACTGAAGCACAACACAGCCATCAGACCAAGCCCTGCGCCTCATGTGTCTCTACTGAGGGAGCTGCTGGCCACAGCCACCCTCAGCCAGGGTTGAAGGGCGCAGGAGCATGGCCACCACCTCCCCGTCACTGCTGGCAAGGTGAGCCCCCACACTGGAACAGCACAAGGGCCACCCGTGCTCTGGCAGTAACATTTTTCTCATCCTTTCCTTCAGAAAACTTCCATTTACAGTTCCCATCGTGTGCTCAGCTTGTTGGGCATCGCTTTATGCGTACCAGCACTCAACCTGCATCTCTCAGCTGTGATGACTGTCGGGCAGGGGCCGTGCGACCTGCCAGAAAGCTTTCCCACCAAGGTGTTTGAGATCTGGAGACGCATTCAGAATTGTGTTTGACCCACTGTATGGTATCGTGCAACCTGCCATTCTGTAAGAGAACAATATCCATCTCACTTATCACCTCTGCCCTCTGTTGCTGGCACCAGATGAGAAGCAAAAAAATCAGCTCTGAGATGATTAGATGGAGAAATGGCCTAAAACTTAAAAAAAAACCAACCAGGGAATCTTTGACCTAGACAGTGCCCGATCCATAGTAAGATGTGTAATCTTCTGAGTGCCTCACTGAGGGGAAGAAGTGAGACACTGAATGGCTTTTACACAGTCCTCCTAATGCAAACCAAAGGTGCTAACGCTGAAAGACCAGGAAATTCAGGAAAAAAGCTTCCTTTTTCCTTCCATTGATCTTCTCTTTGTATGACTATATCATCTAAGAATTGTGTATGACTTCATGCTGAAAAAAAGCCAAAAACCTCCTGTAGTGGAGAGACCACAATAAAACTGCTTACGAGGTTCATTAGTCATACCGTACATTGCTGTGCGCTGCTGAAGTGAGTTATCTGTAGAGGGGGAGTATCGGCCAGTCCAAACAAAGCCTCTCGTCCGCCGAGGGAAACCTGCATCACTCGTGGTGTTCACTGAGCAAACCCTGTCTGTCTGCTCCTGGAGCAGAGCAGGTGATTTCTTTTTTTCCTTTTTAAACGTTATATAAAAACTTAAAAAGAAAACAAATGAAAAATACAGGCCAAATCTGTGCTGACCTAGAAGAGGGTTATTCAAGTGGTAGAATAACTCCAAAAGCATTTTAGAACCATTCTCAAGGGAACCACAGTTATGGGAGTTGAAGTTATTGTTGTCTCTAAAGAGGAAGGGAGAAAAGGTGAAAAAAAAAAAAAAAAAAAAGGGAGGTGAATAGACAAGTGAAAGATTTACTAATTCAGAGAGGAAGTGGAGATATTGGATAATATGCCACAGAATAATTGCCAAATATCTCCTTTTATGAGGGTGACCCTTTCTCAAATGAACGCGTGCTATCTTTACAGGTTTGTGTCCACAGTGTTGAAGTGCGAGGAAATCCTGCCCCTCGCTTCAGTTAGAGAGGGACTCACCTCTATATTTTCCACCATTTTTCCAAACTAGGTCTGGTTTTAATATAAATGCATCTGACACTTTTTCTAGCATTTGGAAGACTATTAAAAGAACCAGTCATAACAATCTGATGGCTGCAACCTCAGGCAGCGTTGAGGGTGATATTTAATCTCTGCGCCGTCTCCTGCCAAGCCCAAACCGTAGCATGATGCCACCACGGCATGGGAGAGGCAGCGAGGACCCGCCATCCTCACTGCAGCTCCAGCAGCTGTTACTACAGACGTGATGGCTGAACGCTCTGCTTCTGTGTCCGTCTCAATTTCAGAGACAAATGAAAACATCTTGAGAATCCCACAGGCTTTGTCACCAGTTCAGGTTTAAGTTAAACCATCAGCATTTCTAGGAGGGAGCTACACGAGACTTAACTCCACGTGGTATTTGCGCTGCTCAGTACATTTATCCACAAACGAGGAAGTCATAGTGTTGCTTCTAATTCTATCACTAACTAAACAACCATAAAAGAACTGCACTTTTTGATGTCATAGAGTATCAGTAAATGTACTTCCCGGAACCACAATTTGTTTGTTTCTTTTTTATGGCTTTGTATATATATATATACATGCTAGAGCGAAACAGCAACTTCCTCCTTTGGAAAGGAAGGACAGCAATTTATTTTCCTGTGCATCAATACAGAATTGTTAGTAATAAAACAGCCTAGCCCTTAACTTTGTTTACTACAGCAAGGCAACCTCTAAGGCAAAACATGCTCAGCAACGAAGATCTGGCAAGCCAGAAACCACATTTTGTTTTCCACATTCTCAGCAAATTACTTTCTGCAACCATTAATGTCAGGTAAATTCTGCTGGTATAAATAGAGTATAGAATTAAGAGCTGTACCTGAGGCCCACTGCATGACAAAATAAAACCTTGTTAACCAGAAGAGGAAACAATAGTTTCTTGTTAAACTAAAAGAAAATGGTTTTGCAATAGAACAGCGTGGTCTGACGTGGACAAGCTCTGGGGGGTGAATCCATGGTTTTCTTATTAGGATTATTCTCAAGAGCAGGAACAAATATTTCTCTTTGACAGATATTTTCCCCATTCTTTCATATAATGGACTTGCTGATGATCACAAAAGCCAGTGTAAAATGGACTCTCATGCTCCTGTCTTGTTGACACCAGCCACAAGCGAAAGCCGGTTATCAGTTTTCCAACCAGCACTTCATACAAAAATCTGGTTTAGAACTACTAAACAGTAGAAACTGGAAACTAAACGGAACGGAACTAAACTAAACGGAAACAGGGAGAATACTGAAGGAGGGGACTCGTTCTGGCAGTGTAAAGGTGAAGTCCTGTTGTCTTATGGGGTGCTTCTCGACAGCGCTGTACCAGACAGCGCTTTTCTGCCTGCCCTTTGACGGGGTTCCTGATAAAAGCCTGTTCAAGCGCTCTCTGCGACCTTCCAGCTGAGCCTCTGACAGCCACAGCTACTATTGTGGGAATGGCGAGAGCTAACAGAAATAGGCTTTTTACTGCATTACACACAAAAGGCAGAGCGTTACAAACACCAGAAGCAGCAGTAGCGGCAGGGCAGGTGTGTCAAGGAGGGGAGGACTCCCCGCAGTCCCCAAGTGCAACTCACTGGGACCTGCCCGTTCCCTAGGGAGTGCACACATCCTGCTAGACGGTTACACCAGCCTGGTGTTCCCGACACCGCTGCCGTTCGCTGCTGTAGTGCCGTTACCTCTGGTCAGGTTAAGCGGCTCTTCCACTGGTTCACTTCAGATGCTGTCAAATTCATTCCAACATCAGTGAGAGCGTGAGTGTGTTGGAAAAAAAACCAACCCCCTGCTTTTTTTTCTGTAAGAGGGAGCCACTAAGCCCTGACTGCTCCCCACAGAGATCACAGCTCCTCTTCTCGGAGACCACTCTGTATCAATAGCCTTTAATGATCTTCAGGTGCCTTAACAGAATATAAGCCCCTGAAGAAAAACACCCTGTAGTCCTAGCTTGCAAAATTCACAATTCCATATGGAATGCCTTATTTGTAGTGCGACTGAGAAAAAGACTCCTCCTCCAAATGAAAATGCTTAGTATATCACTGCTTTGGCAAGGCGTTGCGAAGGAGTTCCCACACTATTTAACACCTTCGGGACAATTCCACTGACCAGGCTCCTGACGCAGAATCTCCTAGGGCTTGCTATGAAATAGGTGACTATTATGGACATCCTAGTGGTGAATTTTTTTTTTAAGTATTGTGATATTTTTCATTTAACCCAGAAGTAAGTTTGTACCACTTCCATCAGTTTACTCTGACAAGCTTCAGAATATTAATTCCCCAAATGTTCTGTTTTCTCATTTTTCTCAGGCTCCCAAGACAGAAGTCTGAAAGTGTTCTGAACCTGCACACACATATATATACTGAAATCACTTTGTCAGCACTAACAATGAAGGCAAAAATTGTTCCCATTTATTTAAATCTATAGGAAGTGTTCCATTATAAAATAATAATAATTTGTCCTGGTTTGGCTGGGACAGAATCCCGGTCCAGCCGTGCTCTGCAGGCCGTTAGCAGTTTGGAGTCAGCCAGGGCA